>CM076581.1:1257919270-1258053264 GCA_034641835.2 Pinus albicaulis
AGGATTTTTTATTTATCTGAAAGATTGTGGGGGCTTTTCCAATCTATCCCCGTGTACATTGCAGATTTCAAAATTCTGCCTGTTTCCTCTATTACAAATTTCAAGGCATTTGAATGTAACTGTCATTGTTAATATAAATTAGCCCTTTCAAGAGTTCACTGCCTTTATTTGCCATTTGATCCGCTTCACTGTTCAATTTTCTGAGTATGTGGTAAAATCTGCAGCTGTCAAATTCTTGGAGCACTCATTTCAGCCTATCCATAATGTTGTTGAGGCTAGGATTGTTGAATCTAGTTCCCTTGTTTAAATTTTTTATAATTAGCTCAGAATCTCCAAAGACTTGAAGATTTTTGATGCCTTTGTCTCTAGCTATTTGACAGGCTTTGTATATCCCATAGAGCTCAGCTTGATTGTTGGACTTCTGTCCTAGTCCCCAGTAGAAGATGTCTTTGGAAGATCCTTCCGTTGAATATATGACTCCACCCGCTCCAGCTGCCCCAGGGTTCCCTTTTGACGCCCCATCGAAGAAAATAGTGTATATGTTTTGTGATCTCCACCAGCTTTGAAAAATTTCCTCTTCATCTCTTAAACGCCATCCCGGGTTTCCTCTTTGTGGAGTGGGAAGGAGTCTGCCCGGATAAGGCACAAGATCCCCAAGCCACCTCTTTTCTTCTTGCAACAGTGAAGTGTCTTCTTTAGTATACTGCTGTTTGGCCACTTCCATCAGGAAGGCTTTGGCTTTTGCGGCTATTTTCATCGAACAATGCCTTTCCTCATTGAAAATCTGAAGATTACGTGCCAGCCAAATCTGCCAGCAGACGTATTTAGGTAATGCTGTCCAGATTTTACTCCAGAATGATTTTTGTGAGATGTGATGTGGATAGAGCTGCCTCCACGAGGCAAACAGATCCGCTGCTGTGTTAAAGTTTGGAACAGTGATCTTCAACTCCATTAGGATAAGCCTCCAGACCTCCTTTGCCACGCTGCAACCAATGAACAAGTGCTGGACAGTTTCGCTGTTGTTTTTACACATCACACACCTATGTGGGCCAGCAATATTTCTTTTCTCCAGATTATCTCCTGTGAGGATTTTATTATGTATCACCGTCCAAGTAAAAAAATTCACTTTGGGAGTTGCAAATGCGTCCCAGACTTCTTTCCATAAGTTTGCTGTGTGATTGCTGATTCGTTTGCCTTGCATAACTTTGTATCCCATTGCAGTGGAGTAAACACCTGAAGGGCCCCAACCCCAGCTATCTCTTGTGGCTTTATGGACCGGTGTAGCATCTTCTAATTGTTCTTCAAGCAGTGATTGTTGCTGTTTCAGCCGATCTGGAACTCCATAAAAATCCCAGCCCTCCCATTCCCCTCTCGCGTTCCACTTTGCTAGCTCAGATAGTCGATTTATTCCAGCACGCTCCAACCACATTTTTAGCTCTGTTAAGTTTCTGTTTTCTTCTATAGGAGCGTTTCCCATAATTCGATCCTTCCATAACTGTATACGCTTTCCACTTCCTGGTATCCTGTATACCTGTTTTAGGAATTGATCGCTGCTTTTGCAACACAGAGTCCATATGTGCGTGCATTTATTTGAGGTTCTGTTTTTTAAGTTGCTGAGGTCGTAATTGACTCCATATTTCAGCCCCAACATGCTGCTGACCGGATGAGAGGGATCGTTAAGGAGGTTCCATAAAATTTTTCCTCCTAAGGCGTAATTCACAAGCAGAGGGTCCCTAATTTGCAGTCCCCCTTCTTCTCTTGGTCTTTTGACCACGTCCCAATTCACCAAATGAATTTTATTTTCATTACCTTTACCTCCTCGCCATAGAAAATCTCTGAGAAGTTTGGAGATCTGCTCCATAACATTTCTGGGAGCCAGAAGAAACGAAGCCTGAAAAATGGGTAGCGCAGACAGAACTGATTTGATGAGAATTACTCTGCCTCCCTTAGTCAACCAGTGACCCCCCCATGCTGCTATCTTGCTTTTAATTTTTGAAATTATATCGCTCCATAAATCTCTTTTGTTGATTCCTGAGATAATGGGCAGGCCTAGATACCTGAATCTGTCCCAATGAGCTTGTCCTTTAAACCCCATTAGAGTAGTAATGGCTTCTAATTCTTGTTGTGAAATATTCCAACTATACACTTCACTCTTAATTTCATTCACTGCAGCTCCAGATACTCTGCAATATTTTCTGAGTACTGTGTCAAATGCTCGAGCTATTCTTTTGGAGGCTCCACCTAAGAGGAGGGAATCATCTGCAAATAATGCATGGTTCGAAGAGTCTGCTTCTGAAGATGATTTAAGACCTGGAATGTTCCCTACTTCTTTCTCTGCATTGAGCTTTTGACTTAAAGAGTCAGCCATAAGAATGTACAGGTATGGAGAGAGAGGGCATCCTTGCCGGATGCCTCTCTTGGCTTGAAAGAATGATGTTGGGCGGCCGTTGATAAGAGGTGCTATCCAAGGGCAGTCAATGCAAGCTTTGATAAGTTGAACGAAATAAGGTGAGAATCCAAAGGTCAGTAGAACTTTACTGAGGTAAGACCGATTCACTCTATCAAACGCATTTGCCATGTCTAATTTAATCACCATTCCTTTCTCTTTCCTCTGCCTGCTGGAATGTATCGTTTCTTGGACTTGGATTACATTATCCAATATTTGCCTACCTTCTACAAACCCACTTTGAGAGCAGGAGATCAACCTTTTTAACATAGGTTTAATTCTGTTTGCTAGCAGCTTTGCCAGAATCTTATACGATGCATTACACAACGAAATTGGCCTGTATCTAGAGAAATTTTTGGGATTAGTATCTTTGGGAATTAGTGCTAAGTAAGTGGAGTTGGTTCCTCCACCGATCTTTGCTTTAGCCATAAATCCTCTAATCATTTTCTGTAAGTCCGCCTTTATTATATGCCAGCAAGCTTGAAAAAAATGGATTGTGAATCCATCCGGGCCCGGAGCCTTGTCCGGTTCCATGGCCCATATTACATTTATGATTTCTTCCTCCGTTATAGGTCTGCAGAGATTTGTATTTTCTTCTGGACTGATGAGATTAGGGATGTTTGAAAGGAATTCATCTGAATCCTCCTCATTACTCTGTTCATCTGCATTATACAGGCTTTTGAAATGAGCTTCAGCAGCTGCTTTGACTTGATTGAATCCTTTGCAGACTTTTCCTTCTGCTGTTTTGATTTCTGCTATATAGTTTCTTGACAGTCTTGCTCTGTATTGCCTATGGAAGAAAGGTGTGTTCCGGTCCCCAGCCTTCAGCCACAGACTTCTAGACTTGATTCTCCAATATTCTTCTTCCCTTCTAAAGGATTGGTATGCTGTTCGTTGAACTTGTATCTCTGTTTTCAACAATTCTGTTGTGATGTCTTTTCCTTCCATGTCATGTTGCAGGTCTTGCAATGTATGCACTGCCTCTTTTCTTTTGTCAGGAGGAGTATATGTTGGCTTTTTGATCCATTCTTTCAAGGCATATTTTGTTTCTTTCAACTTCTGCTCCCAAACATAACTTGAGGAGCCAGAGATAGGTTTGGACCATGCTTTTTCCACTGTATCTAAGAAACCCTCTCTCTCGATCCAAAGAGGGCTGAACCGAAAGGGAATGGGTCCAAGGTCGTCTTCTTCTTCGAGTAGGAGTTGTATTGGCTTGTGATCGGAGGTAAGTTTTGGCAAAATTTTTGTGCTGATAATTTTATTATTCATCATGATGGAACTTTGCACCAGAAAGCGATCTAATCTAGCTGAAATGTGTTCCAAGCCTGTCCTATTATTGGACCATGTATAAATGCCACGAGATGGATTGAAATCCATAAGATCCCAAGTCTGGGAGAGCTCCTCCACCATTGGCAGCAAGGGATCTCTGTAACTAATACCCCCCCTCTTCTCTTTTGCTTTCAATACAATGTTTAGATCACCTGCTATAATGATATTTATGGGAGAATTTTCTTCTAAAAAATCAGAGAGGCTGTTCCAACACTCTCTTTTTTCATTATATGAGACTGGTACATATAGATTAAAAAGAGAAATGAGTAACTTACTTGCTTTGTGTTTCAGTTCTGTGAAGATCCAATGCTGATTTTCATGATAGTTGGTCAGCTGAAATTGGTCTTCGTTCCATAGAGTAGCGAGGCCCCCGGAGGTTCCCCTTGCACTCACTGCTTTTCCTACTTTTTTATGCCACTTTAGTCTGCTAGTCTCTAGAAGGGCCTTCCCTTCTATTTTTGTCTCTTGGAGCATGAGTATCTCTGAGGGTTCAGCTTTCAAAAGATCTTTTACAGCCTCGACTTTGGAGGGATTCCCCAGTCCTCTACAGTTCCAAGAGACTAACTTCATTATTTAATGTTTTGATGGGTGTGCCCTCCCTTGGGAGGCCTTGGTCTGGTATTTCGCCCAATAGACATTTCTATTGTAGGCTGGCTTCCTTGTGTTTTGAGCCTTTCTGCCTCCTCCTCCCTTTTTTCCTTTCTGGATTTCCTTCCTGCTTTTTTTGTTTGTCGCTCGAAGGTTTCGTCCTCCGATGTATCCGAACTCTCCAGTGGTTTTTTTCTTGTTATATCTGCATATGATAGATTTGTTGGGCTGTCTTGATTTGGTTCACTCAGTGTGGCTTCTGCTCCCTCTTTGTGTGTAGGTGCAGGTTCTTCTTGCTCCTCCTTCTCCTGAGTTGAGTTAACTTGGTGGATCTGTTGTTCGCTTTCTATGCCCTTTGGATTTGCCTCCTCTTCTTGGTTTGTTTTGGATCTGCTGGTTTCTCCATTCTTATTGCCTTTTCCTATACCTTTTTTTGAATTTGCATTTTTCTGGACTAAGATCCATTGGTCCCCGTTTTGTTTGTCACCTTGTTCCTCCGCCTTCTTCTTGCAGTGTTTTGCAAAATGCCCATGGCCATGGCAATGTCTGCATTTAAACGGCAGCTGCTCATAGTCCAACTCTTGCACGTATGTCCATCCAGCTACAGTTAGTTTAATTGCTTCTGGTAACCCTTCTTCCAGGTCCACTTCAACACAGATGCGCGCACATGAGTACTGATCCTTCCTAGCTGCTTGATCTATGTATTTTCCCAACACATTTCCTATGATCTGCAGGGTTTTGTGATTCCAACAGTGAAGAGGCAGATGGGGAAGCCGCACCCATACCGGGACAGCCGAAGGTACGTCCTGGGTTGGGTCAAAATCTGGGGACCATTTGTTTAGGTATAAACCCTGGGGGCCCATGAAATAAGGTCCATTTCTGAATATTAAACCTTTATCTTCTGGATTTTCAAAGACAAAAACAAAGTAGCCCTTACCCACAAAGTAGCTTTTGACTCCCTCTTTGATGAGCGGCTTCCAGTTTCTTTGCGTCCATTCCTCGACCGATTTTGGCGAAGGCCATAGGCCTGTGAACTGTCCAATGAGGCCTCTTTCAGCTAGGTTCAAGGCAGCTCTGCAGGTATCTTCTTCGGGTAGAGATACAGTAGGGATTGAGTCCATCTTTTTCACAAATCTCTTCATAGTTTCAGAGGGAGGGCGCTTTGGACCCGAGGCAACAAGGGATTTAAATGCCAGAACCTCCGGTGGCAGGGGAGGGGAAGCAGATTCCCCAATGTTCTCCATGGTAGACTAACGCCCAGATCAGGCCATACCAGCCATCAACGGCCACTGCATAGAATGTCAGATACCACCCACGACCAGATCAGCAGCGGAAGCTAGCGCTGCCAATAAAGGAAACCTGCAGTAAGCCTCCAGGCAGAAGAACAGGGCTGGGCCTGAGCGCCCCTCCGGCAGCCCAGCAAATCGAGCCGAGCAGATCAAAAATCAGTCGAACGGAGTTGCAGAGCGCGAAAAAAAAAATTAATTCACCTTTCTTTGATAGGATATTCTTTGTGTTTGAATTGTGTGCTGGATAACTCTTACATTCTCCTCTTTCTAATTATAAAAGGAGAAGCATGTATTGCAGTGGGGGGAACTATGGATTAAATATTCCTTCTCTAACTCTGTCATTTATTATTGACTCTCGTGATCAGAGATCGATTGCTGTAAACATTATTATGCTTGATTAATACAATATCTTGTTTCCATTTAATTTCTTAATTCTGGAGTAAAGCCTAGCGGCGTTTCACTGGTGGTTACGGGCCCGACCCTGGTGGATTGCTCTGTTGTTTGTATCATTACCTTTCAATTATCGTCGTATGATAGTTTGTATTTTTTTTCATTACATTTGCAAGTTAATTGGTTTGATGTTTCATTTCTTATTTGATATTAGTGTGTTATATTAACGAATCGCGTTGCTATTCCTGTATGATTTAACAAGAATATTAATTATGTATAATTTATCTTGTTATACCTTAATAGAGCTTCGTTGTTCTATTTCCATTATTGTTTCATTCCATTTGTTGTTCTAATTTATTGTTGTTCCATTTGACTGTTTTTCATTTGCAGATTGTTGTTCAATAGAATTTGCCATTCGATTCCATTAGTTAGGAGTTTGCTGTTTGGATTTATTAAATAGGATTTTCTATTCAATTCCTTTGATTACAGTTTGTTGTTCGTCTACTTCTAGAGCTGCTTTTCATTTCAATTGATTAACTGCATAGAGTTTGGTTTTGAGAGCTTTCCTAGTTTCCCTTCATTAGCAGCACTTAGTTCAAGATTTATTTCCATTCAATTGGTTTAAAACATGACCATCAACTATAAAGAATACTGCTTATTGCTCCTACGTTCTCAGATTGATTATCTTGTTGTATCAATTTCTAGAGGAAAGAGTTATCATTACTGCATCCTTGATTGATGTTTACTAAGTGAATGATTGGATTTTAGAGCATTTGAGTTTATGATTTCTTTTCCAAGCATCCATTTACTCTTGTATTTAGAACACTGTACTACATATTACAAGGCATTACTCTTAGATTGAATTGCAGCCTCAGACAGAGTACACTCTTGAAATAAAAAGTCGTTCCTAGATTGATAATTAATGTTAGATAAATTGGTGTTAAAAAGATACCTTTTATACCTCAACATATGTTATGTTATATTATGTTATGTACACATTTTTACTTGGTACAATTACATTAATTTTTTTATTCATTAGTATTTTTTACCTGTTATTGATGACTACTTTCCTTAGCTGAGTTTTCTAGAAGCTGATCTCAAAACTATCAAATATGTCATCTAGAAAACACCCCAAAACAATTTTTTTCCTCATATCCCTTCCTGTCAGTCTATGATGATAAAAAACCCCAGTTGTCAAGTCCTATCTGGTTTCAGAAAAGTAACCCTGTCTATAGCTGTCATAGCTGTAAATTATTTTCTATCATTTATCCTTGTTTCTCATGCCATTCACTATCCAAAGGTTGACAAAGTGTCTACAACTCTATGCACAGTCATATTGTCATTTGAAAATCTGATCATGCCTAAGAAAACACTCAGAATTTGTTAACATTGTCCCTAAGTTAGGTAGTGGTGTTTAGAGAGTTTTTCCTTGGCTAAGATATCCTAGGCCAAAAAGCATCTGTCTAGTACCAGTCAACCATGAATTAGTTCCTTTTCTGCAAAGCAAGCATTGTTCTATCCATAGGTTGCACACCACTAAGAGGTCACTTTGTTTTATGTTAGAAGAAGTTCAACAAAGATCCAAATCAGGAAAAGAGAAGGTTTGTCATTGTCTGAAGAAAAATGCTTAGGTCAGGAAAAATCTCCATGAAACACCAAAAGAGCTCTCCAAGGTTCCAAAGTATCTGTTTTTACATCTCTGCAGGGGTGTAATTAAATGATGATCAGTATGCAAATGAGAGCAAAAGGGACAAGTTCAAACAAGTCTCTCATTTTGAAAAGGTTTGCCATAAATGAGCAGGTGGAGAGCTGTAAAGTGAAGAGCAGCAAGTGTACATGTTACAAATCTAGAGGCTGCCTGAAGAACAGAGATAACTCATCAAGTCAAAATGAATAACAAGGACTAAGTAATGCTAATTAGCAGTGCTACATAATCTTCCAAAGGGCATTATCATGTAGGGCATAAGAAGACAACTGCTTCTTATGTTACCTTGAACCTAGGTTTTGAAAAGTAGTTAAAGACAATTTCAATAAACCTCTGGCAACACAGTCAAAGGAAAAGACAGTTCAATGATATCTAGCAGCAAACACTCTCCAGGTACAAATCACATTTCTTATGGTTTTGTGTTCACAGTGATATTTTACAAAAGGGTATGCACTTCTCAGAAAAAGCCTCATAGAGCAGGAGGACATGATTTTCAAGTGATTTTATCAATAGTGAATTTCAAATTCTACTTTGTTTCCTATTGGCATTCTTCAAACAAGCATTCAGAGCAAGATACAATGATTGAAGTAAATGGAGACCCTGTGTTAAAGATAACCTCCTTCATGAAAAGCAGAGGGTTAGGAAAACATTGTTGTGGCCTCCTTCATAAACAAGCAGAGGACCAACATGTTTTTAAAGTGATTTTAGAAGTTGTTTTGCGCCACCTCCTCCAAAAGGATGAACGGAAGATGCATAGCAAGGTCTAAAATTGTGTTTGAAATTTTTTTTATGTTGTTAAGACCGGTTGAGAAACAGTGGTGAAAACAAATTAAAACTCATGGGTTGAAGGCATTTAATACATCATCAGCAAAATAGTGACATAATGGTGCTAAAAACCTCTGCTCTTATGTTTATGAGAGCCTCCTTCAAAGTGTAATCCGAGGATGGAGTTTTTAACTAAGAGCAGCCTCATATGAATGGCCAAGGAGATAGAACAAGCTTGGTTTTAAAATGGCTTCTGCAAACTTACATGAAGAGACAGTCCACCTAGATTATTTATGTAAAAAGGTATTCTTGTTTTCTATACAATTACATTATGATTTATCAAGGCTAACTCCCTCCAAGTGATGAATAAAGAGCAAGCGCCAAAGTTTTGTTTCCAACTCATTTAAAAGACAGTGGACACATTATTAAGTTGCAAGGATTCTCTTTTGGAAAAATAGAAGGTCTACACACCATCAAGATAAACTATTAATACAAAGCGCCTAACAATAACAGTGGCCTCCTTCACAAAAACAGAGGATTTTTATTCTGGTTTGGAAAGGCTGCAACAGTGGTTTTTGTAATGATCTCCTTTTTTGACAAATTGAATAAAAACACAACTGATATACAGGACTTTCTTCTCTTCATAAAACAATGGGATACTTAGTGGTTTTAAGATGGCAGTGGTAGTGTTGTTACGAGCCTTATTCAAAATAACATCACCTAGGTAAATTATGGAGGTCTCACAGGGCATGTGATTAAGTGGAAAGGATAGTATTAAAAAGAATGTTAAAGGAGGTAAAGTGTTTGTTAAAGAAATAACCCCCTTAACAAATGCACAAAGCCACTTTTCAAAAGTTTATTTCAAATAAAAAAGGAGAAGTTTGTTTTCAATCGAAATGAGGGAAATGTTGGTTTTTCAAATAGGTGCTCGACCACTTGTCATTCATCATTATGCAAACCAAAGTCAAGGCAAGAGAATCAGTTTAAGAGCGTTTTTTAAGAGCATCCCCAACTTTTTGAACGCGCGACGTGCCTGGAAAGTTGCGCAGCGTGCCTGTAGGTGTTCATTGAAAAAAATTGTGAACAACACGATGCGCCTGTAGACATGCAGGACATGCCTATGCCCAGTGCCCATGGACGACCCGACTACATTAGCGCGACGCGTTTATGCCCGTTCAGACCCGCCCGGGCCACTGCCAACACAGATTTGCAAATAGCCCTCAAGATTGCCAAAAACTCGAAATCTACACAGAGGGGTAATCACAATGACATCAAAAGACATGGTTAACAGGTATCTATGGTTCTTATTTGCCTAATGTTTTGATTTAAAATAATGATTAAATCAATTTTTATAAAAGGAGAAACACAAAAACTATCATGTTTATTAAGATAAAGAGAAACAGTAAATACGAGGAAGGGGCTTATTGACAGTTTGAAAGGGTTTTGAGTAATTAAGAGAAAAAGAGCACATTTTTCTCTCAAAACATATCTTGTTTGCTAGCCTAGGAAAGAACAGAGATTTCAAAGGAAGGACAGTAATTTTCAAAAGAGGAAACATAGCTATTTCCAAGAATACTATGTTTTTCCCAAAATCACAGAGAATCATTGTTTAAACACTAGTACCTTGTGAAGTTTGAAACTTATTTTTCAAGCACATAAGAAGATCATACAATCTATGAAGGGAAGACAGGGTTTGTTTTAAAAAATTCTTACTAAGTAACAGGGAGGCTACTTTCTTTAGAGAAACAAAGTGATCTTCATCCAAAAAGGATTGGTTTTCTCAGTCTCTTAAAACAGTGATTTCAAAAGGACAATGATTAAAAGATAAAGATTTGTTGTCAGTGTTTAAAGGAGGTCTTCTTACTGTGAATAGCAAAGGGTATAAATAGTGAATAGGAAGGAAGAGTTTTTAGTGTCAAAAACAAAAGGGAGCTTGTCTTCATAAACCACAAATATATTTTATTAAAAGCCTTTTTCTCACAACACAGTTCATAAGAAGGGAGTTTTCTTTCACTTATCAAAAATTTGTTTTCCAACTAGGGGCAAACTCAATCTTTCAAGGAGGAAAGGGTGTTTTGATTGAGGGCCTTTTTCAGTGATCATTTGAACAGTTTGTCTTGGTAATTTAGTGAAAGGTATTAGAAGAAAAAATTCCTCCAAAGAAGGAAAATAGAAGTGGGTACTACAATAGGTATGAGCCTATTACAACTCAAGAGGTGAATGAATCTCCTTCAGTACTCTTCAATTTTCATGAAGTAGGATGCTTGGAATTTTGCCAAAAATTCCAAGAAGTGAAAAGTCACCTTCTTTTAGCACATTTGTTTGTTTTGAGGCTGCAAGGAAAGCATGTCCATCTAGCAAGTTTGGATTTCAAACTCTCTCCTTGGGCTATCTCCAAAGCTACTAAGATCCCCTATATAGGAGAAAAATGGTTCAAACAAACATACCTAGATCTGAATCACTACAAACCCTTTCTAAAACTAGACCATTAGGATGCTTGCCAAGATATTTTCCCTTTTTCCCACTTGTTGACCAGCTATGCCCCTCTCATGAAAGTCATCATGAAGTATTTCACATGTAAAGGGAGGTTTTCCTGGATTTATTCCTATCACATCAGGCTTCTTATGCATTTCACAAGAACTCAATTGCTGAACCTACCTTTCTTCCTCTATAGAAGCATTTACAATATGGCCTCTACTATCCAAAAGAAGCCCTCAACACAACAACAAGCTTGTCTATTTCATCATTCCCTTATCAAGATCATTATCCTCCATCAACTTGAGAAAAAGGGAGTTTCTTGGGACTCTTTCATCTCCCATCCTGATTTTTCCATTGCCTCTTCATTTCATGCTCCTTTCTCACCATATACTCATCATGTTTCTCCTTCTTCTAGTAAATCCACTCCTAAAAGGAAAAAATCCCCCTTGATTGAGAGTGAAGAAGAGAAGAAGAAAAATAGTGATAAAGAAGGGCAAAGTGACAAGAAGCAAACTAGTGATGATGAGAGACAAAGCAAAGAATCTAAGCATGACAGTGGGGATGGACAAAATGATGGCGAGCATAGTAGTCATGAAGAGGAACATGATGGTAGCCAATGCAACAGTGAGCATGAGGGTGATGAGGGACAAACAGTGAAGGAAAAGAACACAACAATCATGAAGAAAGTAGGGACAAAGATAAGCATATCAGTCCTCAAGATGACAAACAACGTGGCAGCCAAAATAATGATGATGAGGGTCATGAAAGTCCTCAAAAAGACACTTATGATGAGAAACAAGATATCCCTCAAGCAAGTAATGATGATGACAATCAAACACCAAATAGTGAGCATTCCAAAGAGGGCAGCATGGAGCAAAAATACCAAATCAGTGACCATGAGCATAGCAGTGGTGAAGACAAACAAGAAAATATTCAAACAAAAGAAAGCAATGACAAAGGTGAAGCTGGAGCAAATGATGATGGAGGCAGCAAGGTAAAATATCAAGTTGAGCAAACACAAGTAGATAAACCTCCTCTATATTCTCCTCCACATAGCCAAGAGCATGTGCTAGTTGCCTCTCCTAGGCAAGGGGCCATGACTCTTCCTCCAAAAGTAGCGAAGCCTAGAAACACTAGATCAGCAAAGAAGAAGATCACTCCAGCAGTGACGAGCAATATCACAAGAGCGCAAAGAAGTAGAGGCATACTGCCTTAAAAGAGCATTGTTGAATTGCCAAAGAGGAATAGGATCAAGAAGTCTATCTAAGGCAAGGGGAAAGAAAAAGAGGAAAGTAGTCATGAAAAGGAAAGGGAGTTTGATATCATACAGATAGACAATGATGATAGTGATAATGAAGCTAGAATCCTTGAGGCTCTTTTGTGAAACAGAGAAGACCAAATTCATGGCCTACAAGATGATCTATAAAGCTTAAAGGACTTCATACATGTTATACAGATGCAAAACAAACAAATGAGTGGTCAAATGGCAGTTTTTGAGGCTCGAGCTTTCAAATACCAAAGGGAAGCCTCCAAAGCACAAACCAAGCTTGAAGATCATATGGGCGAATTTGATAATACTGAAGAAGAAGAGCAGCCAATGAGAAAGAGGCCTAGGACTTCGAGTCTCGAGAAATCTTTGGAGAAAAAGAAGGAAGAAGAGGCGGCCCTTGTTTGATCTTATCCTCTCACTCAATTGATCACCCAAGAAATAGAGAATGATAAAGAATCATGGCTTGAAAGAGCCAACAAAAATTTGGAGGATAAATTAGAGAAAGCTAACAGAGACTTGAGTCTACAAAAGAATATGACCGGGCACAACAAAAAGTTAAGCCAATTTGCCCGAAGAAAACTCAAACTTGTTCAAAAAGGGCTCAAGGCTGCCTGAAAGAGGCGCCTGGTAGAAAAAGTAGAGAAAGGAACATCAGCGCTTGAAATCTTGGCCTCATCTTCCTTACATGTTTCTAAGAACCCATGAGGGGCTTGCTCACCAAAATTGAGTAATTTTTGACAAGATTTTGTTTTTTGACATTTTTGGGCTTAATTGCAGAAATTCATGGGCACCACCATTTTTGTTTGGAGCATTCTCAACTGTTGAGAGTGGTATCATTAGATGCATTAAATTCAATGGAATATACTCAGAAAATTTCAGATCCAAAGGAGGCGTTTTGGTCCCCCAAAGAGGCGAAAGACAGTGATTTTTTAACTTTTTGCCTCACATATCAGCAAGGAGTACTTTTCTGGTTTTTTTCACTCGGTTTAGTTTTTGACAGAATTCCCATCATCAGTTTGGAAAAAATCAAGTAGTTCCAAAAATTAGACATTGATTTATTTCCAACGAGCCATCACAGGCATCATTTCGACATCGGGAGGTCTCTCAAATGTGGTCTGCAAGACAGGACATTTTCTTCTGCTACGTTCCTGTAGCATTTTGGAAAAAAGGCAGTTTTCTGTAGTGGCTTATCCAAATGTGTGTTAGGCCTTTTTTTAGCCATTTTCAGTAATGAAAAGTCAATATTTTTTCCTTTTTTAGCATTTTATAGATATTTTGAATATATTTTGTGCCTTGGGCTTTGCAAAGCCTCAAGAACAAAATCAGATATTTGTTTTTAGCCTATGAGCTTCTAGTCAGTTTTGTGAAGCTTATCTTCTCATTCTCCTATATAACTCATGGAGAATCATTGTAATATTGTTGGTTGAAGAGTTGATAAACAAGCTCGACTTTGAAGAGCTTAATAACTTGACTGAGCTTAGAAGCAATATATGTTATGAGTTTTGATGATCAAACTTGTTTTATGGAGTGAATAGCTTGACTTGCTTGCCTAGATGATGGAGAGGATCTATGTTGAGGATTCCATGGCTTAGTAAATGGTATTTTACTTCTTTTCAGTTATGTTTTCTTAGTTTTTCACATATGTATCCATGCTTCTTGCTTGTTGTAGGCCAGTAAATAATAGTTTGATGTATGCCCATGGAAGCACATCAAATTTCCTAATTCATTACAGCTTCTATGTTTTCATCCTTCTTGGTCATGTCAAAGGATTCTTAATTTCCCTTTGGTCCATTAGGAACTTGTTATTTATTTCCTTAATGATTAATATGACATGCTATCTTGTTTGATTCATGGTATGCCCTGCTTACTTATAACTGTTTAAAGCTCATTAACGAAATCTCCTTTGAAGTTTTGACTGTCTAGTTTAAATCAAAGAGGTATTGTTTCGATCTTGCCCTCTGCCTATACTTGCAGAATTATCTCAAAGTTCTCATCAGTTTGAATGTGTTGCTTAGTATTTTCCTTTCCACATTTTGAGCTATTGGTTTGTCTTACATGTGTTCTCAACCACTGAAGGTGCTCTTCCTAGAGTTAGAGGGTCTTATACTTCTATGCATCACTTGAATGTTTATTTTATGCATCTATCAGTTTGAGTTTGATTCATAGTGATTAATGGTTAGCCCTACCACATGAATGCTTGATGTTTAAACTATCTATTCTTAAGATCCCTTTGTCTTGCACAAACTTGATGTTCATTTCACTTCATAAACCACCTAAAATATCCATTTTCTATACTAAATCAGCCCTGCAGTACACCCTACCCATTGTCTTGACATCCTTGGCTTGCTTTTGACCCCATAGCTCAATTGATCTCATTTTCTTGTTCTATTTTGATCCACTTGATCAGTTTTCCCCCCAAAAAACTAAAAAACAAACAAAAAAACATACTTAACAACTACCCTAAAATCTAAACAAACTAATTAAACAAGCTCACATCCTTCGCTTCATTAGAGAGAGCCCTCTCTGAGTCCAAGAAGGCTAGGTCCTAGGGCTCCAAAGATTGGTTTGATGTTACTCCGTCATTTGGTCCGTCAATCTTCCAAATCATGGGAACCTAACATAATGGCGATCACGGTGGGACTTTTCTGAGTACATAGGTTTAAATACCTCTCACAAACTCAGTAAAACTCCAACAAATTTTTCTGAGTTCATATCAATCTGAACATCTTTCAAGACTCACGGAAAGCCCCTCTTGAACTAAGCACACTATACTATTGAGCCACCTCATCGCCACACTAACATAATGACGATCACGATGGGACCCTTTTGAGTTAGTGACAAACTAGGTATACCTTAAAAATTCATAAATCCCTTGGCTCAATAATATCCAGTGATTATCAGCCACCTCATCGCCACACTAACATAATGGCGATTATGGTGATACTCTCTGAGTTCATGACTGTCTAGAAAACTGTTGTTGACTCATTATTCCTTCAAATTAAAATCATAAAATCAACTGATAAAGCCATTAGAGTAGACTCTCTTTGTTTCATCACCTTAGCTAAGTGCTGAAAACAAATTTAGGACACTCTTACAAATCAGACTGCACATTAAAAACTCAGAAAATAACTTGACAAAAACATTTTTTTAGATTGACTGTTCATATCAGTTTTGGTGGTGGACCATAGACAATATATCCTAAAAAAACAAAAAATATCCACCTTGCGACTCCACTAGCCTCTAGTAGGCATTTTTGAAAACTTTGCTAAGCTTCCATAAACTATTATAAGACTGCTTTACAAACAGCCTTGAAAATTCTAACAAGTCTTAATCATACACTGAGCTAGTTTGAAAAAACTTAGAGAAGACAAGTTGTTGAAAACATTCATAACTTTTAGCCTCTCTAAAGTTTGAATCTGAAATTTGGCTTCATGAAGAATTCATACCAGATCTCATCCGAACCCGAATCCTCCTACCGTAGTTGATGACCCATAAAATATTTTGTGGAAAAATTCTAAGACTAGTAATTTAACTACTAATAGGAGCCTTCATAGAGCAAGCTTTGTACCTGAAAATCTTACATCCTTGCTAGACCAAACTTTTGACTTGTGCCATACAAGAAATATTTTTAGAACCAAGTCACAACCTAGCTTTGAACTTTCCGATCTTGAGCCCTTAGACTTGCAGCAGAGTTCTAGCAGAGAAGCATCTCCTACTAATCCACCTGATTTTCAGCTCCTCCACCACTTTAGCTCTTTCCATCCCAAGTCTACTCAAAATCAGTTTGTCGATCCAAGCACCTCTAACACTCCCACTCACAACACCATTGTGCAAATCACTTCATCTCATGTACCAAATCCTCCACTTGTAATTTTACCAGTACCACCCATCATGGCAGCATGGTATGCACCCCTAGTGTTACCTCAGCCTTTGGCACCTTTGCCAAATGACTATCTGTCTAGGATCCCACACTTCACTGGGGCCGAATCCACTACTGCCCAACAACATGTAGATAGAATGAATGATGCTTTTGATTACATGGAATTAGATGAAGAAACCATCAAGATGAGAATGTTCACCCAAAGCCTAGGAGGCAAAGCTAAAAAATGGTTTAAAGGCTTAGCTCCTCATAGCATACATGATCTCTCGTCATTATACCAAAATTTCATAAACAAATGGGAAATCAAGAAAAAACCCACTTCAAGTCATCTCTAAATATAATACTCTTAAGAGGAACACAGGAGAAAGCGTTCAAGATTATTGTACCAGATTCAACAGTGTCTATAACGCTCTCCCACCTAACATGAAACCTCCACCCAGCTTAGCTCTAGCGAAATTTCTGGAAGGTTTCGATCCAGATATGACATATCAGCTAAGAGAAAGAGAACCTACAACTCTAGAAGAAATGCAAAAAGGGGCTATTAGTGCGGAAGCAAACCTTGCTGAAAAGAGGGCTAGGCTAAGATTAGAAAAGAAGGTCACATACCGAGATGAAACCTTTCCCTCTACATCCTCTTTCGATGCCAAAATAGACAACCTAGAAAGAAAAATGGAAAGAATGATGGAAAGAATAAGTCTCAGTGATAGAACACCTCCTAGGGACAACCAACCAAACCCAAAAAACAGAAACCGAAATCAAAACTTTAGAAGGGATCCACCTCAAAACAAACCAAGAGATAATGATCAGCAAATCAGGCCTCCTTTCCAAGATAATTATCTTGATGAAGGAGAAAGAGACATTGAACATATTGAGGAAAATCATCTAAACCTGATAGGCTCTGATAGTGAGGGTGAGGTTTATCTCACGGAAGAAGAACAAGGTTTCTTCTCTTCATACCAAGATAAAACTGACTATGAAGATTCTGAAGACCCTGAAATTGGTTTACAAAATGCCATAATGGAAGTACATAGGCAATATGATCTCAGAAGTAAGAAAAACCAAGAAAACATGAAGAAAAACCAGGAAAACTTAAAAAGGAACAATTCATATTCCGCTGTCAATAAAACTCCTGAAGCTATTCTTAAAAAACCAGCAGACAATGTTAATGTTATGGCTAACAAAACTGATCTAAACAAAGACAAAACTAGCCAATCAAACATCAACCCAAACTGTGCCAGCACTTCCACCAAGTTTCCTGAAAATATCATCTTAAACAAAACAACAAATCAAAATCAGCAAATAAAAAATATAGAAAAATTTATGGCTGATAAAATCGAAACAAATATACCCAAGACTCAAGTACCTTTCAGTTTTGAAGGGGAGATCACCAAAATCATGATAACAATACCCCTCACTGAATTGGTAACCATGGATGTTTATAAATCTCAAGTGTTGAAAGTGTTAAACCTTGGAAATGATACTGATACTTTAAATTTGATGGACGATAAACCTGAGTTATTTTTGGTCAAGAAGTAGAGGGAAAATACCAAGCAGGAGTTGTTTCTCCTTTCTATGTAAGTCTGAATATACATGACAAAATATTGCGCAACGCCATGCTAGACTCCAGTGCTTCACATAACCTTATGCCTAAAGTGGTCATGGAAAGTTTAGGCCTAGAAGTAACCAAACCATACAAAGACCTATACTCATTTGATTCAAGTAGAGTCAAGTGTCTAGGTTTGATAAAAAATATTTGTATTACTTTAGCGCAAATACCCACTAAAAGTATAGTCATGGATGTGGTGGTACAAGACATTCCCCTGAAATATGGTATGTTGTTGTTGAGGTCATGGGGAGCCAAATTACGAGGCAGTCTCCAAATGAATATGTCATATGCCACTATCCTGGTCTTCAATCAAACTAAGAAATTATACAGGGAAACTCATATGAAATACATGGTGAGTAATCAAAACATACCAACCAATACCCCAGTTTATTCCATTCACTCAAATCTCAACTCTTTTATCTTGTACAATGATAGAAATATTATTGAACAGATAAAAGAAAATGATGAAGAAGTCAATATTTCCAAACATTCAGATCTTTCCTCAAAAGAAGAAAATCATGATCCACACACTGACAACGCCGAAAAACATCTTAGTGACAAATATGAAGTGGAAACTCTTTGGAACATAAGCTTTGATAGATCATGTAGCAAAACCAGTGCAGGAGCTACTATCTGGATACACAACACAAATCAGGGTCATGCTTTCAGGTTAGAATTCCAATGTACTAATAATATTGCGGAATACGAAGCTCTCCTTCTTGGCTTGCACTTACTCAAAGACTTAGGTGCTAAGAAAGTTTCAGCCCAGGGAGATTCAGAACTTGTCATTAAACAAATCAAAGGCGAATATTCCGCCAAGAAGCCTAGATTAAGGGAATACAGAAATTTAGCCCTTGACATTCTCAAAACTTTCGAAAAATATGAGCTCATTTTTATTCCCAGGGCCCAGAATAACCTTGCAAATGAACTTGCCTTTGCTGCAAGAAATTTCCAAATACCATCTATGAATGAACCATATTGCATCAAATTCAAACACCGGCCTACAATACTTGATAACATTACACATTGGCAGGTTTTTGAAAATGACCAACAAATTAATGACTTTTTGAAATCTGAAAATGAGTTTAAGATATCTCCATCATGCTTAGATTATAAGGAAGAAAACCATGATGAGAATGAAGATGGCGAAAATTATTTTCCTACATTTGCTAATATAAATATGATCACTCATTCTCATAAATCTCAAACAAATGAAGACTTAGACCAAAGAGATCTTGAGGTTTTACATTGTGAAAATGACACTATACCAAGAGGCCTTGCTCCATTAGAAGAACTCTTTGATTTTAATGACGTAGCCAAGAAACCAAAGATGGAATCTACCGAGACTGACATAGAAGAATACAACATAGGGAACATACAAGAGCCAAAAATGATCAAGCTTTCAAAAACTCTACCTCCTAACATAAAACAAAAATATATCAAACTATTTTCAGAATTTGAAGATGTTTTTGCATGGGGATATCAAGATCTGAAATCATACGATACAAGTATCATTCAACACAAAATACCTCTCAAATAAAATCAGAAACCATTCAAACAAAAGGTAAGAAGAATAAATCTCGTCTTATTACCTTTAGTTGAGAAAGAAATCAAAAAAATGTATGATGCTGGAATCATAGTTTCCCTTAGGTACTCTGAATGGGTTTCAAACCTTATTTCCGTGAGAAAGAAAACTGGAGAAATCAGACTTTGCATTGATTTTAGGAATTTGAATAGATCCTCCTTAAATGATAACTACCCCTTGCCTATGTTGGTGTCTCGTGTTTTGATAGTTTTTCAAATCAAAAGACAAGGCAACGTCAGAACCAATCTTTAAAGTTACAGGATCTAGTCCTCCTGTTCTCAGATAGGGATCTCTCAAATGTTTATTTGCTAAGGTTTATCTTGTGTGCTTTGAGTATTGGTTTTATACTAGTTATTAAGTTCAGGTGTTTGTTTTTTTGTTTGGTTGAATTGATACAACATAATATAAAAGATCTAGGAAAGATAGATAGAAAGGGGAAATGTTAGTTTCATTGGGCAATGGAGTCAAAAAAGAGGTTATAACAAACTTATAAATGGATATGGGATATCAAAGGGAAAATCTAACTTGGCCACAGGATCCTTTATTTTATGAATGAGATGGACATTATTGATTTAGAAAAGAGAAGTTCAATTCTCAACAAAGGGAATTTGAAAGCATTACTTGAACAATAAATAGTTATTTGATAGACAGGGCTAACCATGAATTCTACAAACCATACTTTAAGCAAATAATGACTTCAAAAAAACTTTTAAAATGAAATCTAAGATTCGGGGAACACCCTATTTTCTCAAAGATTTTATTTCAAATGATTTATAAAACATGAAAGATTCACTGATAATTACGGTCATAGAAGAGGGAAAACATATTCACTGATTTAGAAAGGTGTTTCAGTGAATTTTATATATATATATATAATTCTAGAAAGAATTTGTTGACTTTAAGGCTTTTCGTTATCCTTGTAATAACATCTGCTGACAGTTTGGAATAAGTTCTTTTGGTTGAAATAATTGTTCAGTTGTATTGATGTAAATATCTTCTGGTCTGGTAATAACTCGGCCTCCTTTTGATTGCTTTGAGGCTGTAGGTGGCTCTGTGGTAGCTGGGGGGTTCAATTAGCCCCTGATGTGGTAACGTAGGCTTTTCAGACTAATAGATATTATTATTTTAACCTAATAACACTTTTAATTTACTCGAATTCTGTGTTTTAGGCTTAATGAAGCCTAATATGTGTCTTCTGGTCTTCAAATTGTCTTTAATCGTGGATCAGGCCTTTGATTAATTGAATTAATGCCTTAATCCTTCTATAACTGTGTTAACAGTCTCCAAATATGTTTCCGCTTTGATTCCATGTTGCCGACTGATACTCTTTGTTTGATTTTAATCTTACTGTGTCTTGTTGATGTGCAGGTGTTACAAGATACTTATGGCATCAATGCCCATGAACTATTAATGAAAACATGAAGTTGAGCCCTATGGAATGATTTTTCCTTTGATAAGTGAAGGCCTAGAGGTTCGTCACCCTTTCCTTTCTTTTCTTTTAATATAATGGAAAAACCAGTTAAAACCTGCAAAATACAAAAAAAATGTTACAAAACCCTGCGTTATTGGGTAAGACTACTTAGGAGGCTTAGTTTTGGAGCGTGGCCATTGGATGACAGCATCCAACGGTGGAGATTGCGTGCAAAGGTAAAAAGGAGGTGATTTGGAAGAAACGGTGGTGAAAATTAAGTTATGGCCATTGATCTTGCAAAGATCAACGGTCGGGAGCTAGTGTAATGATATAATGCGAAGGGGTCACATTATAATTATAATAAGTAAAATATGTGAAGAAATACAATGAAAAAGGGAAAAAATCCCTTAGCGGAAGAAATCTGGGTTAAAATGGAAAATGGGGTTTCGGGATGATCGTGGGCCATCGGATGAGATCGGCCCACGAGATCAACAGCTGTGATTTCCTTTAGAAATCCCTTGGATTTAAGGCGGAGGGCGATAGTGTAACGAGAGATTAGATCTAAGCTGTTGATCTATAGAGAACAACGGCGGGGAGCACGCGCGATAACATATAGCGTAAATGGGGAAAATGGTTTTGGGTGAGAAAACCATGGTTTTCGCGCAATGAAAAGGTGGGTAGGAGGTTTCACCTTTTTGAACGTGATATGCGTTAGAGGCCGCCACGTGGATTTTTAATACAACCCATATCGTGCAATTTTGGATAATTATCACCCATGCTTAAAGTTACGCGATATTGAACGTCAGTCGTTAGATCTGGGGCCTCAGATCTAACAGTGGGGAGTGAGCACGATATGGATATGATGCGCGGGTCATAGAAGACAGGGTGGTTTTGTTCTGAGTCGTTGGATCAAAGATTGGATGGCTAAGATTGAATCTGGATGGAGGTAGGACCCATAGGGGTCAG
This sequence comes from Pinus albicaulis, assembly GCA_034641835.2. Taxonomy (NCBI): domain Eukaryota; kingdom Viridiplantae; phylum Streptophyta; class Pinopsida; order Pinales; family Pinaceae; genus Pinus; species Pinus albicaulis. The sequence goes on from CM076581.1 coordinate 1,257,940,979, forward strand.
GCCTGTTAGAGTTAATATGAGCCATTAGATGGAAAAGATCAAAGGCTGAGATTAAAACTGGGGTTAAAACAAAATAATATACAGGTAGAGAAAGGGTGAAGAAGGATCGTTGATCTGCAGAGATCAACGGCCGGGATTTGGTAAAAAAAATTATGAAGTGGGGCACATGAATTAAACCAAAGTCGAGAGATGCAATCTGGACCATCTGATCTGGACACGTGGATGGTCCAGATGCAATCAGAGGCATGCGATCAGCAGGGGAAGAACTTTGAATGGCGCCGATGCGATACTGCGCGGTTCGTCTGATCATTTCAGATCAACGACGGAGATTGTTTCAAAACGTGAACCGGTGGGTTTAGACCAAAACTTAGGAAAAAGTGGGTTTTTGTGTTTTTCAAAGGAAAATATGCATCGGGATGGTTAATATAAACATTTAAGCACCCGATTGTGGGCTCTTGGGTTTTATGAAGCGGTAATGGGATCGGGGGTTATATGTAAAGGGCCAATCGCATCGGACCTTTTGTAAAAGCCAAAAGACTTGCGCTCTTCAATTTTTTCCGATGAGATAAGCACTCGAAGGGTTTAGCGCTTGGTTCTAGCACCAAGGCATATGTGGAGAAGTGGTTTAAGGGGCTTAGATGAAGGGGGCTAAATCCTGTAGTCAAAAAACTTATTTTTTATGAATTTTTTCAAGGTTTTTGATGGATTTGGGGGTTTCGGCAAGGTTCAAAAGTGAGTTTTAAACCTTGTGAAAAGGGATTTTATGAAGGTGAAAGGGGAATAAATAGAAAATAGAGGAATTCCATGGGTAATAAAGGGGTAAAAATGAAGGTTAGTTTTCAGTGAAGGAGGGAAAAAATGGGATTTTACAGCAGTCTTTTCTTCATGGAAAACAAAAAAATTTCTGAGTTTGAAAGGGAAACAACAGTGAAGATTAAACACAGGGCATGATGTCTTCATGAGTCTTTGAGAGATAAAATTTTTAGCAACAAAATTGTTTCTTGAAGGCTCTAAAAATGATTTAGCCACCTTTTGATATAACAAATTTTATAGGTGGCTAACAATGTCTCCACTTGGGGATGGTGCCTTTTTGAAGGCATCAAGAACTTCAACCTTACATTGTCTGGGAGGTTGATTAGTGCTTCATCCATTAGGCTGTCCTTTCTGTACTTGGATGATCTTCTTTTTCTTCTAAAAAATGTTAGCAGCCATAAAAAATACAATGGATATCTATCCAACAAGCTTTCTACCTACGCAATCCTACTGATCTAACATTTTTGCTTCTATAGAGTGCACTTGGATTGGCAAACTCTCTTACAACATTTTATTCTTTTGAAAGAAAAAAATCTAATCTAAGTCTACTTATTTTTTCTTCATGAAATCAGATTAAACAGTTTAGTTCATATGCTTCTCTACCTAATCTACTATCTATTAGGACTAAACAGTCTAACAGATTTTCATTCTCTAACTTCTAAATCAAAAATTTAAAAGCATACAAGTTAGGATTAAATAGTCTAACTCGTTGCTGATCTATGGCATAAAAAACAAGCTGCACATAGATATTATTTTGTATAAAATTAAATCAAAATGGAAGGCTTAAGATCTGAAACTTTTAAGTACGACCTTCTCTTTTTCTTAAGCTTTGATTTGAGTTGTTTTTTCCTTGTCCTCTAGTTCAGATTTTGAGCAAATTAGAACCAATTTGCTTCTGTTTTTTACTCAAAATTAAAACAGATATGAATCATTCATCTTTTGGACACTTAGGTTCAGATTTTGAGCATGTTTGAACCTTTATTTTTCTATCCTAATCTTCCTAACCGATAAGCCAAGATTAAGATGTTTGGTAAATCGAATTCACTAACCTATCAGCAGAAAAATTCAAAACTAATTAGTCATGATTAGGCTGTATGACTAACTAGGAGTGTGTTTTTAGTAGTGGCATTTGAGCTTGCACACTTTCAGATTCTGTTTCTCTTTTTTGGTATGGGGCTATACCTTTCCTTTTTTACAATCTGCCCTATGTTCTCTTTTCTATTGTTTTTGTATTTTTTATTTTTCTAACTTTGAATGTGATGTTCAGACTATGATATTTACAATGAAAAATAAAATTCTTTGAAACTCAAGAATCTTGGTAGAAGTAATGCTTGAGCATCCTGCCATTTACAGGACCTCCATACAGATCTTCTCCATTGAATTCTTTCAAGAAAAATGCATTGTGACCCCTCTCAGCATGGATAATATAGGGCCCTTTCAACAAGTTCTCAAACTTTCCATGTTTTCCCTTCTCTTCTCTTCTTGAATCCCATTTAAGAACAACATTTCCAACTTGGAAATCGTTTGCCTTAGTCCTTTTATAAAATATCTTCTTCATATTTTCTTGGACTAACTGCGTTCTTTCATAGACTTCTTCTCTGGTCTGCTGTAAATGAAGTGTTTGGTTGATTCTTCTCTGCATATAATTTTCTTCAATCTGCACTTCTTGAAGGAGTTTCATGACTGGACTTCTAATGAGGTGGGGAAGACAGCATCCATGCCATAGACCAGCTGATAGGGGGACATATTTATTGACTTCTTTGTAGTTAATCTATCAGCCTGTTGAGCCTCAAATTTGTGCTTTCCTTCACCTCATTTTACCTCATTCTCCCTTGTCCATTTCTATTTTAAACCCAATTGATCAATAAAAATAGTTAAAATTACTTCTGGAATGGTTTACATGACTGACTTGTTGAATTTTGTGATTGTTGCCATTGTTAAGCATTTTGACCGGAACTAGCTGCAGAATGCAGGCATTCCGTAGCTAACCGGCGATTTTGCAGCTACCTTTATGTTTGAGTACGTTCCAGGTGGCCTCTTGAGGAAAAACGCATATGGGCATGATCCACGTCGTGCCTACATGGTTTGTTGCTCATCATGGAAGAGGAAATGAATTCTGGGTACGGTTATGCACGTGGGAACACATTTGTGAAGTAAGACTCCTACTAGGATTGTCTCAGTCCAGGTGTCTTTTCTTCTTCACGCAGCCACCTCAAAGACTCCTAAGATGATTCGGATAAGGAAAGAAATTATTCCTAAATTGTTGTAATTATTGTTACTTGCATTTACTTTATAAACTCTTGAGTAGGCCGAGAGCTTAGTTAGAGATTTTGTGTTAGATTTGCTGCTAGATTTTGGTAAACTCTGTGTTACGTCCTTGAAGACACAGAGTGTTATGTTCGAACTATTGCATTGTTAATGGAGCAGACAAAGTTATTCTGAAGGCGTGATTTTATTTGAAGTTGAATGTCGTCAAGTGGTAGAGGGCCCCTGCCTCTTGCACGGATTTCTTTTGCGTAAACTAGATAAGTTTTTCCTAGCTGCCTTTACGTTTTTCATTTGAATTGGTAGTTGTTTTGTTTTATCTACTGTAGTCGTATTCGTTCCAGTTCTTCCACAAGAAGACACTCTTCCAACAGACCAAAATGATGAATGTTTAATGACTATGGTATTGTAGGATAGGAGTTAAATTTGTATTTGTTTTAACTAGCTACTGTAGTCATAATTCGTTCCAGTTCTTCCACAAGAAGACACTCTTCCAACAGACCAAAATGATGAATGTTTAATGACTATGGTATTGTAGGATAGGAGTTGAATTTGTATTTGTTTTTAACTAGATACTGTAGTTATATTCATTCCATTTCTTTCACAAGAAGACATTCTTCCAACAGATCATAACAATGAATGATGAATAGCTATAGTACTGTAGGAATTAGTTGTAGTTTTTGTTATTCACTATCACAGTTGCACTTGTTCTAATCACTCTTCCACAAGAATAAATTCTTCCAAGACATCCTTAAGAAGTTCAAGATATGACCGTGATGTGATAATTTAGTTTTTCATTTGCTTTCAGTTCATTTGCTTTCAATTGCATACAATTACACAGTCAGAACTGTTCTACCTCTTCCACAAGAAGGAATTCTTCCAAAATATCACTAATGATGAACAAACAGATTGTGTAACTTCATAGAATAATGCATGTTAGTTAGAACGCTCCGGAGTTTCATTTTGCATTTAATTCATGTCAGCCTACTTTGTTTCAAGTTTGATGATGACTTATAGTTCAACATTGTGCTAGTTTAGTAGCATCTTAGGTTCATTTTTAGATCAACTTATTGCACTTGCATCTCATAGTCACACTGTCATCTTTTGCACAATAGATTACTTTAGTTGTTAGGATTCACAAGACAGCCTTCATTATTTACAAATATCTTTTTGTTCTGAAAACCATCAGTGAACCATAACTATAGGAATAGAAGATAACATCATTACAAGGTCTGAAATATTTCTGCAAATTCCTCATCATTTTATAAACAGAGCTCTTCCTCAAAAGAAATACTTTGAAAAGAAACCAACAACTCTTTGAGTATAAGTTCTGTGACATTCAATTAAATTGCAGAATAGAATTAGGGATTAATCATGGAATAGATGAGCTAAGATAGAATATTGCATCATTAGTGTTTAACTGTTCAGTTAGAGAACTTGCATATTTAGTGATCATTTTTCAAGTTTAGTTTGTGTCATTTGCCTGAGAAGTCATTATCAAGATTTTGTTTCTATTTAGTCATAGTTCAGATGTTACTTCAGTGTTTCTAATTGCATTTTCCATTCCTTACATTAGGTTCAACTGTGTTTTTGACCACCAATTTCTTTCCATTAGTTTTCTAGGCATTTTCATTGTAAACATAAAATTCCAAAAGACCAAAAACATCATAAATCAACATAAAAGACCAAAAACATCACAAAACACTACACACAATGCATTAGGAAACAAGCACCTAGGTACATATGGTACACTTCACTTCAGCAGTTTACAAATCCTGGTTGACAATTAAATGAGCTCAGTTTAGGAGACTAGATTGAGACCCAACATTTTGGCGCCGTTTCCGGGGAAGTGAAAACTAGGTAACTTTTGTTTCTTAGCATCCAAAAACAATTTTATGCGTAGGGAGAGAGATTCAAGGGGAATATTTATAAGCAGCAGAGGCAGAAGTTTGATATCTAGAACATCACTTGTTTCATCTAGATCCAGAGCTAGTACACCTTCAACTCAAACCCATCTTCCATCCTTTACTGATCCTGGACTTCTAAAAGATCTAAGGTCACCTATTCCATTAGAGAAACCTTCCACTTCATCCACTGAACCTGCCATAGAAGAAGATCTAAAAACTCCTGTCAAGGACACAAACCTTTCTACTTCCACAGGAGAGTCAACCATGGCAGAAGAAGGAGGAGGAGGAGTTGTTAATGGAGAACACACATTATTTGGAGGAGGTAGAGGTAGAGGTAGAGGAGAAGGAGGAAGAGGAGGTAGAGGTGCAGATGGAGGAAGAGGTAGAATAGGAAGCTCTTTTGGGTTCCCTATACTTGATGGAGAAACCAATACAACCATGAAAAACATTTCACCTTTTGTCCTTCCGAACTTCTATGGACTTAAAACTGAGGATCCTGAAACTTTCTTATTCGAATTTGAAGTGCTGTGTAGGACTTATGACTACCTTCAAGATGCTAAAAAATTGAAATTATTTCCTTCAACTCTGAAAGGAGCAGCATTGAAGTGGTTTATGAGCTTAAACAGTAGTTCCATTAGGACATGGGAAGACATGAAACAAGCATTTCTAGAGAGATACTTGGATTATTGTATGTCGGTTAATCATAAGGAAGAATTGTTCAAGATGTTACAAAAAGAAGATGAAAACTTAGAAGATTTGTTGGAAAGATTTAAATACAACATAAAAAGGGCACAAATGGAAAACCTAGATCAAGACACTTTAAAGGCTCTTTTGTTGAAAACAATTAGGGATGAATGGTTGGATATCCTTAACATGATGGGAAAAGGGGATATATCCCAACTCACATTACCTGAAATATCTGAGTTATGTATCAACCTTTCCAGAGGGAAATCCAAAACTGTCAAAGGTCCAAGAGATCCTGCTCTTGCAAGAGCAAGTAAATCTGCTTCTGGGACAGTAAGTAGATCAGAAATAGGACACATGCTTGATGATTTTAAATCTGACATCTTAGGGAGTCTTAGTGAAAAAATAGACACCCTCAAGATGCAAAACAAGCAAAAGGCTGAATTTGATGCCTTGGCAATCTTTTGTCCCAAATGTAGGAAGAAACATGCCTTGAGAGAATGTCCTTTAGATGTAAAAGTTGTAGAAACCTGTGTTATTTGTTCTGAGAAACATGAGACCAAGAATTGTCCTTCTCTTCCTGGTCTCAAGGCTGTTTTTCAGGAAGAAACTCCTACAGACTCCACAGAATCTCTTAACTTTGTATCTAGAAGACCTTAGCAGGGATCTCAGACACAAGGATTCCATGATCAAATGTATAATCAACCTCCACCTTGGAATTCTTGGCAGCAACCTTGGCCCCAATTTCAAAATCAATCTCAAGATTGGGCACAAGGATCACAAGGTCCCTATGGAAGATACTCTCCATATTATCAGTATCCACCATCCTATCCACCATATCCACATTTTTATCCTCAAAATCCTCAACAAAATTTTCCTCAAAATCTTCAACAAAATTCTCAACAACATCATCTGAACCAACCTCATCAAAATCAAACACTTCCATTACCATTCCCTCAAAAATCCAATCAATTACCAGCACAGCCCATACCAAACCCCAATAATAAGAACCCTCAGAATACATACATGATAGAAGGACAACAATTTCCAACTTATTTAATTACTCCTCTAGACCTTAGTGATGTTCAACTTAGGTCTGGAAGGATAATTGAGAAGAGGAAACCTTCTGTGATCATGCAAGAACAAGATAATTCTGAGGAAGACTCCCTACGGGTTAATAAAAGTCTTGAGGAAGATACATCCTTTCAAGACCAAAACATTGAAAAACTAAAACAAAAAGATCCAATAAATCCAACTCCTGTATTAGAGCAACCATCCACATCTACTTCTATACCTCCTTTTCCGGAAAGATTACAAATTGATAGAGGTGTAGAAAAACAGATCATGGTGCCTAATTATGATTTCTTAGATGAATTGAGAAATGTTTGCATTAAAATTCCATTATTGAAAGCCATCAAGGAAATCCCAATTTTAGCCAAAACAATAAAGGAGTTGAGTATGAAGACAACAAGAAAAAGAATAAGAGAAACCAAGAAAATTCAACTGGTAGGACAAATAGCGGACATTATGATGGGTAAGATTACTATTCCAAAGTACCTTGACCCAGGAAATCCAGTTGTCAAAATTCACATCAATGGAATTGAAATTCAAAACACACTCATTGACTTAGGAGCAGCAATAAATATCATGAGTAGACAAATCATGGACAAATTGAAACTTCCTAATCTTCTCTTTACACCCACACTATTACAATTAGCAGATAGATCTGTGATCAGACCAGATGGGGTAATAGAAGACATTCCAGTGTCCCTAGACTCTTAGGAGTACCCTGTGGATTTCATGATCCTGACACCCAAGAATAATCTAGGAGGCCATCCTGTTATACTAGGAAGACCTTGGTTGGCTACAGCTGATGCTGTTATTAGTTGTAGGTCCGGTGATATGTATATTTCTGATGGAAGTTCAACAAAGAAATTCACTTTATATCCTCCAGCTAGGACAATTACAAATCTAGATGACACTCAATGGATAGAGGATGAAGAATATTTGCAACCACTCTTCACAATTTCAGAAATTAGTGAAGATAATCAAATTCTGAATACTCTAGAAAACTTTGAATCTTCTCGAGAACACAAACAAGAATCATTTCAAGAGAGATCCAATATTGAGTTCTTGTCATCTAGACAGATGTCTCTTCATTCTATGGACAAATTTGGCAGCTCTACAAGTGAAATTTTTCCAGGCAAAACCTTGAACATAAACAAAAACCTAGAAATATCTCAACAAAAAGAGTTAGTCAAAGTATTACAGAGACATTCTTCTGCATATGCATGGGAATACACTGACATGAAAGGGATAAGTCCCAAGACTTGTACTCATCACATCTATATAGAGGCAAATTTCAAACCAATCAGACAACCTCAAAGACGGATGAATCCAAATCTTAGGGAAATTGTCAAGGAAGAATTACAAAAATTGTTAAATGTTAACTTCATCTATCCTATGTCAGATAGTCAGTGGGTTTCCCCTTTAGTAATTGTACCTAAGAAAAATGGAAAATGGAGGGTGTGTGTTGACTACCGAGAACTGAATAAAGCTACTCTTAAAGACCATTTTCCCTTACCTTTCATAGATCAAGTATTAGATACATTAGCGGGTAAAAAGTACTTTTCATTCTTGGATGGATTTAGTGGTTACAATCAAATCCAAGTAGCACTTGAAGACCAAGATAAAACCACATTTACTTGTCCTTGGGGTACTTATGCCTACCGAGTATTGCCATTTGGATTGTGCAATGCACCTGCAACATTCCAAAGGGCAGTATTAGGAATTTTTTTTGATCTAATACATGACTGTGTAGAGGTGTACATGGATGATTTTACAGTTTATGGGGATACATTTGAAGAGGCTTTAGAAAACTTGGAAAAGGTCTTAAAAAGATGTCAAGAAGCAAACCTTTCACTTAGTCATGAAAAATGTTTTATGATGTTCACTGAAGGTATTGTTTTAGGGCACCACATTTCAGGGGATGAGATTAGAGTTGATGAGGCGAAAGTTGAAGTTATTTCTAACCTATCCATTCCAAGTTGTCAAAGAGATGTTAGAAGTTTTCTAGGATTTACAGGGTATTATCGAAGATTTATAGAAAACTTCACCAAAATAGCATCTCCACTCTTCAAATTACTCACCAAAAATTGTGAATTTAAGTGGACTTCTGATTGCCAGTTAGCTTTTGAAACCCTAAAAACCAAAATTTCTGAAGCACCTATATTAAGGGGACCTAACTGGAAGTTACCTTTTCATATCTCGACGGATGCTTCCGATACAGCTCTAGGAGCAGTATTGGGACAGAAAGATTTGATTCCCTATGCCATCTATTATATCAGTAAAAATTTGACTCCTGCAGAGTTAAACTATACTGTAACTGAAAAAGAGTTTTTAGCTGTTGTTCATGCCATTAAAAAATTTAGACACTATATAACAGGCTATGAAACTTTTATTCACACTGATCATTCTGCAATTAGATATTTAATGAATAAATCAATTACTAATGGCAGAGTTATAAGATGGTTGTTATTATTGCAAGAATTCAACATTACTATTCTAGATAGGCCTGGAAAACAAAACATTGTGGCTGACTTCCTGTCTAGAATTCAAAATATCAAAGATGACACTCCGGTTGAAGATCAATTTCCTGATGAATATCTTTTTACAGTTTCTACTCAAACTCCATGGTTTGCTGATATTGCTAATTATTTAGTTTCAGGAAAATTTCCTTCAATTATGAATGCAAGGGATAAAAGAAAAATCATTAATGATAGTGCAAGATATTCATGGGTCGCTAATGAATTGTACAAGACAGGTTCAGATTTGATCATTAGAAGGTGTGTTCGTGAAGATGAGATGCCTGAAATTCTCAAGGCATGTCATGATGAACCTTGTGGCGGACACTTTGCAGATAAGAGGACAACCTATAAGATCCTTAACTTAGGATATTATTGGCCATCCTTGTTCAAAGATGCAAGGGAGTATGTAAAAAGGTGTGACAGTTGCCAAAGGGTAGGGAAACCTTCTCCTTCAGGTGAGATGCCATTACAACCTCAGGTACACATTGAACCTTTTGAAAAATGGGCTTTGGATTTTGTAGGACCTATTGGTCCTCCATCAAGACAAAAGAAATATATATTAGTTTGCACTGATTATGTTACTAAGTGGGTAGAAGCTAAACCATTACTTGTTGCTAATGAATCATCTGTAGTTACTTTTCTTTTTTAGGATATTTTCACTCGTTTTGGTGTCCCAAGGGAAATTGTTACAGATCAAGGAGCTCAATTTACATCAAGGCTAGTGGAGCAAATGATGGAGAAGTACAAAATCAGACATAGAACATCTACTCCTTATCATCCACAAGCAAATGGTCAAGTGGAATCTACTAATAAAGTCATTGAAAGAATCCTAACAAAGACTGTTCATCTACATAGAAGGGATTGGGTAGATAGGCTTCCTGAAGCCTTGTGGGCCTATAGAACTACATGGAGAAACACAACAGGCCATACTCCTTATGAGCTTGTTTATGGGAAGCAAGTTTTGTTTCCTATAGAGTTCCAAATCCAAACATTCAAGATGGCAGTTCAACTAGGACTTGATCTAACGGAGGCACAAAAGCATAGACTGGAGCAAATTAATGAATTGGATGAGATCAGACAAGATGCAGTTCGGAAAACAAGTCTAGTCCAACAGCAAAGGGCTAGATGGCATGACAAGTACATCAAGGAGAAGAAATTTAAAGAGGGTGACTGGGCTCTCTTGTTTGATTCAAAATTCAAAGATTTTCAAGGGAAATTTCAGACACATTGGCTTGGGCCATATGAAATTGTTCGAATTTTTGATAATGGGGCAGTAAAAATCAGAACTATAGATAAAGAGGAGGTCACTTTTCTTGTGAATGGCCACAGACTGAAGCTATACCACAAGCCACTCTCAAGAGAAGAGTTTGTCAAGAAGTTCCAAGGAGACAATGATGTGAAGTTAATGAAGAAGAGTCTCTCTTCTTCATCAACTTGATTAAATTTTCTGAAGCATTTCTCTTTTGAAAAAAAAAATTAAAAAATATAAAAAAAATATAAAAAAAAAAAATAAAGGTATAAACATGAAAACCAATCATTGATTGGCATGTTTATACAGAAAAGATAGGGTGAAAATCATAGTCTCTCTGACACTCTAACTTTTCCCATTTTTGTTTTTATAAGCAGCTGTTATAAAAATCATAAGTACAGTTCCATAGTGCTTATGATTCATTTCATCTCACTCCATTCACTTATTCATCCATACTCCATCTCATTCATCATTCATATTTCATTCCATTCCACATCTCATTCATCTCACTCCATCTTCCATTCACTTCATTTTCATGTCAAAACATAGAATTTGATATCTTGCTGCAAGTGAATAAAATATGTCATGAATTGCAGTACATCCCTTATGTTCCTTCATTCCATGAACTAAATCCATTTTATTCCATTATCCACTTCATACATATCATAATCCATCATCCATTTTCATCCATTTTCATAACATTTCACCCATACTCCAAAAACATTTCATTTTCATGATTAAAGTGTTCTACAGGAACATTCTGCAGCTCAGTGGACATTCTGCAGCTGATCAGCCTTTCTGCAGCCTGACAGTCTTTTTGCAGCTATAAACCCTGAAGGCATCAACCAGCAGACATCAGAATTACAACAAAGTGATCCAGTGAATTCATGAATCAAAAACATCAAGAAAAATTGTGAAAGATTCCTCCAAAGATGAGCAGAGAAGACAAAGGCTACAAAATCATCAAATAAAGGGCAGAGGTAACAAATTTAAATTACAATGGCATTTCATAAAAGTTTAACATAGTTTAGTTGTGGATTATTCGAAAGGTTGTTTTAATTATTTTATTGATCAAACACCAACAAACCCTCTACAGACTTTGTATTAAAACCTTCCATTTCAAATTTCATATCCGATAGCATTTAAGCGGTGAAATGATCAAAGCATTTGAATTTCCCACGACTCTTAACCAAGTTATTTAATGATGATGATTTTCCCTGCCGTCGTAAATCCTCCGCCGTCTCCTCAATCATTAATACAATCCCTCCACCTCACTCCACTACTCTATGCCGTGACCATTTTCCATAACTTCATTCCGTAGCCAGTATTCCATTCCGAAGACAGAGGCATTATTATCATCAGGAGCAGATCAGAAGAGGTAAATTTGGAAGTATAACGGTGTGAGAACTCAAAACCACTTGATCCCGTGAATAGATAGCATATCACTGTGAACGAAGTTTGGAGCATTTCCACTGTCAACACAGAATTGTGGCCGTGTAGAGTTTAAAGTCTGTTGTTACCAAAAGACAGAGGTGTTAAAATTGAAGTCTTTTGCTACCAAAGACAGAGGTGTGGTAGTGATTGAGTTCGAAAACCATTTGTTACTAGAGACAGAGGTTGAGTTTGAAGTCTGTTGTTATCAGAGACAGAGGTTGAGTTTGAAGTCTTTCTGTTACCAAAGACAGAGGTATTGCAGTATTAAAACTGAAACCGTTTGCTACTAAGAGCCAGAGGTATTGCACAAAAAGGAAATCTGAAGCCATCTCTCACTGCTTATCAGATACATATCAGTTCGAAATTTGAGATTGCTTTCATATCACTCCAAAGTTCAACAGAAGCACATCAGTCCGAGGTTTCGAAGGCATTTGTTATTATCAATCAGAGGTATGTCATTCCAAAATTGAAGCCATTTTCATTTAGAGCTTGAAGCCATTTTAATCCGAAAGTAAAAGTCATTGTTTTGTGGGTAGAGAAGAGTGTTAATTTGATATTGAAAAATCATGGGTTTAATTGTAAGGACTGAACCTGTGGGTTCAAAATATTTAGAAGGTTACCCACAATGCAAGGAAATGTTACAACAAATAGGATGGCTTAAATTTTTGGAAAAATTTAATGGCTTCCATAAGGAAGTCACTAAAACATTTGCCAGATCATTCCAAGGAACCGAAGTTGAAATAGGGGATGTCAAGTTTACTGTCACTAAAGTTTTTATAGCAGAGGCTACAGGATTGTCCAGAACTTGAGAAAGATGGTTTAAAAATAGAGAATTCCATAATGACTCCTGGAAACAAATTTTAAAATCACCAAATATGGATGTTAGTGTGTTCAAGAAAGGAATTCCCAGCACTGCATTGAAAAGCAAATGGAGAAATATACTACTTCTTTTACAAAAATTTGTTACATGTGAGGGTAGATATGGGACATTTTATGTCTACCACATCAGACTAATGATGCATTTTTTGGGAGAAGATTTAAATCTACCATATTTCTTGCATCAAAGTCTGAAGAAAATGGCTTCCTGTGTTCAGAGAAGAGTTCAGTTTTTAGAGACAACCCTGTATCATCATGGGTTGGTCAAAATTTTGATTGAGCATCATCTATCTAAAACAAATGATACATGGGATGATTTATTAATAAGAAATCATTTTGAAGAAGCAAAAGAACTATCACCTGAACCACAACCCACAAAGAGAAGTAGGAAATGGAGGACTTCAAAAGGTAAAATTGACAAACCAGTTCAAGAAAGCAGTGAGGAAGTCATTTTGGAGAAGTTGACTCGAATCAAGAGGCAACTCAAGGAAGAGAAGATAATCAAGGAATCTGCTATAGAGAAAGGAGATGGGTCCTCTCAGCTTAGGAGAAGTCACAGATTAAAGGGAAAACTGAAGAAAACATCAATCAAACAAACAGGGGTAATCAATATTGAAGATGAAGAAACATCCATTGAAGAGGATGATGGAGAAGATTTTTATGAAGGCACCCCTGAAATTGATCCTGCTCAACAGGAAATTTATGACTATGTGGAAACATTAGAGAGGACAGCTTTAGAAAGCAGAGAAAGAACCCCCAGTCCTCCACTGTCTGAAATTGATATATTAAGGAGGGATAGGTATGAGTTGGAATTGTTGAATAGACACATCAAAAATGAGAATGAAATTCTCAAAGATCAAATCAAGCTCAAAACTGATATGAACTCAACCTTATCCCTGCATATAGACAAAGTGGAGAGGACCAATGAAAATTTGAAGACAAGGAACAAAAAGCTAATCAGGGCACTCACCAACCTCAGGTTCAAACTTGTTATCAGGAAACCCAGAAGACCTCTAGCTTCCAGACAAAGGAGAAGAAGGGGATTAGATGTCCTTGCAGAAGCCTCTGAATTCATAGGATAATTTGCATGAGGACATGCAAAGAGACATCAGTGGGGGTATGTTGAGCCTCAAATTTGTGCTTTCCTTCACCTCATTTTACCTCATTCTCCCTTGTCCATTTCCATTTTAAACCCAATTGATCAATAAAAATAGTTAAAATTACTTCTAGAATGGTTTACATGACTGACTTGTTGAATTTTGTGATTGTTGCTATTGTTAAGCATTTTGACCGGAACTAGCTGCAGAATGCAGGCATTCCGTAGCTAACCGGCGATTCTGCAACTACCTTTATGTTTGAGTATGTTCCAGGTGGCCTCTTGAGGAAAAACGCATATGGGCATGATCCACGTCGTGCCTACATGGTGTGTTGCTCATCATGGAAGAGGAAATGAATTCTGGGTATGGTTATGCACGTGGGAACACATTTGTGAAGGAAGACTCCTACTAGGACTGTCTCAGTCCATGTGTCTTTTCTCCTTCACGCAGCCACCTCAAAGACTCCTAAGATGATTTGGATAAGGAAAGACATCATTCCTAAATTATTGTAATTATTGTTACTTGCATTTACTATATAAACTCTTGAGTAGGCCGAGAGCTTAGTTAGAAAATTTGTGTTAGATTTGCTGCTAGATTTTGTGTAAACTCTGTGTTACGTCTTTGAAGACACAGAGCATTATGTTAAAACTATTGCATCGTTAATGGAGCAGACAAAATTATCTTGAAGGCGTGATTTAATTTGGAGTTGAATGCCGTCAAGTGGTAGAGGGCCCCTGCCCCTTGCACGGATTTCTTTTGCGTAAACTAGATAAGTTTTTCCTAGCTGTCTTTACGTTCTGCATTTGAATTCGTAGTTGTTTTGTTTTATCTACTGTATTCGTACTCATTCTAGTTCTTCCATAAGAAGACACTTTTCCAACAGACTAAAATGATGAATGTTTAAATGACTATGGTATTGTAGGATATGAGTTAAATTTTTATTTGTTTTAACTAGCTACTGTAGTCATATTCGTTCCAGTTCTTCCACAAGAAGACACTCTTCCAATAGACTAAAATGATGAATGTTTAATGACTATGGTACTGTAGGATAGGAGTTGAATTTGTATTTGCTTTTAACTAGATACTATAGTTATATTCATTCCAGTTCTTTCACAAGAAGACATTCTTCCAACAAATCATAACAACTAATGATGAATAGCTATAGTATTGTAGGAATTAGTTGTAGTTTTTAGTCTTCACTATCACAGTTGCACTTGTCCTAATCACTCTTCCACAAGAAGAAATTATTCCAAGACATCCTTAAGAAGTTCAAGATATGACCGTGATGTGACAACTTAGTTTTTCATTTTCTTTCAGTTCATTTGCTTTCAATTGCATACAAGTCCACAGTCAGAATTGTTCTACCTCTTCCACAAGAAGGAACTTTTCCAAAATATCACTAATGATGAACAAACAGATTGTGTAACTTCATAGAATAATGCATGTTAGTTAGAATGCTCCGGAGTTTCATTTTGCATTTAATTCATGTTCAGCTACTTTGTTTCAAGTTTGATGATGACTTATAGTTCAACATTGTGCTAGTTTAGTAGCATCTTAGGTTCATTTTTAGATCAACTTATTGCACTTGCATCTCATAGTCACACTGTCATCCTTTGCACAATAGATTACTTTAGTTGTTAGGATTCACAAGACAGCCTTCATTATTTACAAATATCTTTTTGTTCTGAAAACCACCAGTGATCCATAACCATAGGAACATAAGATAACATCATTACAAGGTCTGAAATATCTCTGCAAATTCCTCATCATAAACAGAGCTCTTCCTCAAAAGAACTACTTTGGAAAAGAAACCAACAACTCTTTGAGTATAAGTTCTGTGACATTCAATTAAATTGCAGAATAGAATTAGGGATTAATCATGGAATAGATGAGCTAAGATAGAATATTGCATCATTAGTGTTTAACTATTCAGTTAGAGAACTTGCATATTTAGTGATCATTTTTCAAGTTTAGTTTGTGTCATTTGCCTGAGAAGTCATTATCAAGCTTTTGTTTCTATTTAGTCATAGTTCAGATGTTACTTCAGTATTTCTAATTGCATTTGCCATTCCTTACATTAGGTTCAACTGTGTTTTTGACCACCAATTTCTTTCCATTAGTTTTCTAGGCATTTTCATTGAAAACATAAAATTCCAAAAGACCAAAAACATCATTAAATCAACATAAAAGACCAAAAACATCACAAAACACTACACACAACGCATTAGGAAACAAGCACCTAGGTACATATGGTACACTTCACTTCAGCAGTTTACAAATCCTGGTTGACAATTAAATGAGCTCAGTTTAGGAGACTAGATTGAGACCCAACACAACCCATAAGGCATGAACCAACTTACTGTGCCATGATTTATGATTCTGCTCCAACAGCTTCTTGATGATATTGATAAGGATCTTATTAGAGGATTCATCCAATCCATTTCGTTGGGGATAGTAGGCAGTAGAATGGCCTAAGGTAATGTGGTATTTGTAACAGAAATAAACCATTATCTTGGATTTAAAGGCAGCAGCGTTATCTGTTATTATTTTTCTAGGACAACCAAATCTGGATAGGATATAATTTGTTTCAAGAAATTTGATAATGACAGAGTCATTAGCATTTCTAGAGGGAATAGCTTCTATCTACTTGGTAAAGAAGTCAATGGCAATGAGGATACACTTATGTTGAGCTGAAGAAGATGGGTGGATTTCCCCAATGAAGTCTAAACCCCATTGTTGAAAAGGTGCCTCAACTCTGATAGGATGTAGAGGTAAGGGAAGGAGTTTTCTCTTTCCATAAAAAATTTGACACTTATGGAAAGACATGACTAACTTCTGAGTGTCTAGGAAAAGGGTGGGCCAATAGTGACCGGATCTGAGAATTTTGTTTGCTGTGGTCTTCCAGTAGAGGTGTCCTCCACATTCTCCTTCATGTAGCTCGTGCATGATCTTTCCTGCATCATCTTCAAGTAAACATTTAAAGAAAATTCCAACAACATTTTTCCAATATAATACCCCATCTAATATGCAATAACTCAAAGCTTTTTGTTTCACAAATCTAGCTTTAGTTTTAGATAGAGAAGGAGGGGCATTCAAATATAAAAGCACATAAATAATGTCAGCATACCTAGGAGAATTCAGAAATGTTTCTTCAATTAATGGCGCAGTAGATTCTTCTATTTTTTCCAACACGTCTACCATATTAATGTCTAGTTATTGGAAGTTAGACTCAACCATAAGTTTTGCTAATCCCTGCCCTTTAACTAGTTTGGTGGGCCTGATTTATAAGTCATATTCAAGAATAGTTGCAATCCATTTTCCCCTTTTACCATCAGGGTCTTGACTTAGAATGTCCTTGAAAACAGTATGTGGAACAAAAGCAATTATGTGAGAGTGTAAAATATAGACCCTAAAGTCCTTTAATTCTTTCACTAATGTTAAGGCTTGCTTCTCCATGATGTTATATTTGAGAGGAGCATCTCTTAAGGCCCTACTAAAGAAGGATATTGGTTTTTCTTGCCCCAAGTCATTCTTTTGAAGTAACACTGCAGCTATTGTATGCTCAGATGCAAAAGAAAATATATAAAATTCTTTGGTAAAATATGGACTAATCAAGACTGGTGTTTGAGTAAGAGCTTGTTTGACCAGTTCGAATGATTGTTTAGTTGGTAAAGTCCATTTTACACCTACATCTTTCTTAAGCATTTTTTTAATGTTCTTTAATAGCTCAGCAACGTTGGGAATAAATCTTCTCAAAAAATTAATCTTTCCAATGAAAGATTGTAATTATTTCAGGCTTCTTGGATGGCTGATTTGTAATATGCCATTTATCCTTGTAGGGTCTATTTTGATTCCCTCTTCTGAAATTATATGACCAAGAATTTTACCTTCTTGGAGACCAAAGAGTGTCTTCTTGGGATTCAAGAATAAGCCAAATTTCCTACACTTCTCAAAAACCTTTCTCAAGTGAATCAAATGTTCTTCATCAGTTTTTGAGAAAACGGTTATGTCATCAAGGTAAATGATAATGAAATAGCCATTATATTTAGAGAAGGCTATATCCATGGCCCTTTGAAATGTGGCCCCTGCATTCATCAATCTGAAAGGAATTTTGACATACATAAAGGTGCCCCAAGGTGTGGTAAAAGCAGTTTTGATTTGATCACTTGGGAGCACTAACACCTAGTTGTAACCCGAGAACCCATCTAAGAGTGATATTATTTTTGACCCAACTACCCTTTGAAGTATATGGTCCATCTTGGGTAAGGGGTAGTTCTCTTTTAGAGAGGCTCTATTTAAATTTCTGAAGTCGATACAAAGCCTGATTTCCCCTGTCTTTTTCCTAACAGAGACTAAGTTTGAGACAGACTCAGAATATCTAATTGGCACTATAATGCCATCATCATGCATATTTTCAATTTTGGCTTTAACTAAAGGTAATAAAACTGGGTTTATCCTCCTTATTTTTTGTTTGAAAGGCTTTTGATTTTCCTTCAGGGGAATCTTGTGCTGAATGATGTTGGTATCATAAGACTTTAGGTCTTTGTATGCCCAAGAAAAAACATCTTTAAACTCTTTAAACAGCTCTATGTATTGAGATTTTATGTGAGCTGGAAGAGTACTGGACATATTAGTCATCTTGGGTTCTGCTAGGCTACTTGTGTTATGTTCTTATACATCTGTTTCCACAGGCTCCATTCTTGGTTCTTTTGTTGCATCGTTAAAGTCGAAAAGGTGTTCTGAAGGTGTGAGACCTCTTGGAATTGTATCGTTCTTGCATTGTAAAACTTCCAAGTCTTCTTGGTCTGTGTTGTCAATTAAATCCGCTTCAAAAGGATTCTCATAATGATTTATATCAGCAGAATATGTCATTTCAACTTCTGGGATTTGTTCAATATACAAACAGGTTTCTTTATGGCTGGTTTTTGATATTGGATGTCGAAATCATTTTCTAATTTTAAGAAATCATCTATGTGTTTGTCAGAATCAAACACTTGCCAATGATCCTCGTTATTAGGCACAGTAGGCCTGTGTTTTACCTTCACGCCAAGTTGTTCATTTATCTAAGGTATTTGACAGTTACTAGCATTGAAAGCAAGTTCATTTTCTAGATGATTTAGTGCTCTAGGAATGAAAATAAGTTCATACTTTTCAAAGGTTTTCAATAAATCAAGGGCAACATTCTGATATTCCCTGAGCCTTGGATTTCTAGCTGAGTATTCTCCTTTGATTTGTCTTATAATAAGTTCAGAATCTCCCAAGATTGATATCTTTTGGGCTTCTAATTGTTTAAGAAATTGTAAGCCTAGAAGAAGTGCTTCATACTCAGCAATATTGTTAGTACATGGGAAATCTAGTTTATATGAAAAAATATGATTTGTATTTTGAATCCACACACCTGCCCCTGCACTTGTTTTATTGCAGGATCCATCGAAGTTTATTGTCCAAAGCATATTTGCCTCATTTTCATTTTCTTGTTGCTGTTGATTTTCAATGTTTTGAATTTGATTCGAGGGAAGATTTGACTGTTATGGTAAACTGATTGGGTCTATGTTTTCCTTATCTTGTTGAGTGACCTCATTTTCATTATACAAGATAAAAGAATCTAAACTTGATTGAATAAAATAGATTGGAGAGTTGTTTGGTTTATCTATGTTTCTCACCATGTACTTCATGTGAGATTCCCTGTATAGTCTTCTGTTTTGGTTAAAAATAGGGATGGTGGCATAAGACATGTCCATTTTAAGGCTTCCCTAAAGTTTGGCTCCCCATGATCTTGATAAGAGCATGCCATACTTAGGGGGAATGTCAGCTACAACTATGTCCATTACTAGACTCTTAACAGGGATTTGGGATAAGTTAACACATAAATATTTTATTAAACCCAAACATTTGACTCTGCTTGAGTCAAAGGAATACAAATATTTGTATGGTTTAGTAATTTCTAAGCCTAAGCTTTCCGTTACTACCCTGGGCATCAGATTGTGTGAAGCTCCAGAATCTAACATGGCATTGTGTAAAATTTTCTCATGTATGTTCAAACTAACATAGAAGGGAGGGACAACCCCTTCCTGATATTTTCCTTCAACTTCTGAACCAAACAAAAACTCAGGATTGTCATCTGTCAAGTTTAAGGTGTCAGTATCACTTCCTAAGTTCAAAGCCTTTAAAACTTGGTTTTTGAACACTTCTTGGGTTACTAGTTCAGCTAAGGGGATGGTAATTTCTATCTTTTCAATCTCTCCCTCAAGGCTGAAAGGAACAATTGATTTGTTTATATTTACACCTGTCTTTTCAATTGAACTCCTGTCAACAATATTTATTTGCTGAACCTTGCTTGGACTGGTAATTGGGACAGTTTTGTTAGGACCACTAGCTGAAGTGCTAGGGGTACACTGTTCAACATTTGGCTGGATATTTTTGTATCTGTTTAAGTCTGGTTTTTTAGCCAAAATGATAGGTTTGTATGTTGTCTTCTTGGGCTGAGCTTCTGTGTTCTTCTTGACAGCAATACTAGTGTTCTTATCTTTTGAATTCTCAATGTTCCCTTTGCTTCTAAGATCGTATTGTTTGTGCACCTCCATGATTGCATTTTCAAACCCCAATCTATAGTCATCAGAATATTCATAGGTGTTTGTATTTTGATCATAGGAGAAGAAACCTTGTTCTTCTTCAGTGAGGAAAACATCATCCCCACAGTCTAATCCAATGAAGTTCATCTGACCTTCTCCCAACCTTTCAATCTCTCTTTCTTCCTCATATTGATCTACATAGTTTTTTTGAAAGGGAGGTCTAATTTGTTGGTCATTTTCCTTCTTCTTGTCTTGATTGTTTTCCCTTCTAAAATTCCGATTCTTGTTTATACTTTGGTTGTTTTGAGGTTCTCTTGGTGGCACTCTATCATTCAAATTTATCTTTTCAAGCATCCTCTCCATTATTTTCACTAGGATATCAATTTTTGTGTCAGAAGTAGAGGTTGAGGGTGCAAGGTCATCTTTATAAGTTACCCTCTTCTCTGCTCTTAACCTATTTCTCTTCTCAATAATGTTTGCCTCAACACTAATAGCTTCTTTATGCATGTCTTCTAATGTTAAGTAATCTCTCTCCCTTAGCTGATAGGCCATTTCAACATCAAAGCCTTCAGGATATCTTACTAGGGCCATGCCTTGGGGAGGTTTCATGTGAGGTGGAAGAGCATTGTAAACACTGTTGAACCTAGTGGAGTAGTCATGAACACTCTCTCCTTCATTTCTCTTAAGGCTGCTATATTCTGCTAATATTTGGAGAGGGTTATCTTTGGTTTCCCACTTGTTAATGAATTTTTGATGCAAAGAAGGGAGATCATTGATACTGTTAGGAGGCAGGTTTTTAAACCATTTCTTTACATCTCCTCCCAAACTTTGGGCAAAAATCCTCATATTAATGGTTTCCTCCTCTATCTCCATGTAATCAAATGAATCCTCTATCCTGTCTACATGATGTTGAGCTGTTGTAGACTCTTTTGTAGTGAAACGAGGGATTTTTGATTGATAATAATTTGGTAAGGGAAGCATAGGTTGTGGTAATACTAATGGGGCATACCATGTTTCCATGGCTGAAAAAAAGGTGGATTTAAAATATTTAAGGTGGGCTGAACTAGAGTGTTTTGAATAGGGTTAGTTGGATGAAAAGATGTGGATGGACCAGTTATATATTGTTGAGCTGATCTTGGATGAGAGACACCTAAATTGAGAAGGAAATGTAAATCAGGTGGTGTGGTTTCTCTACTACCAGGATATTCACTTTGTTCCAAGGATGAAAGTGAAGACTCAGGGTCTATCTGAATTATATCATCAAGCGACCTAGTTCTAAAAGGATTTCTTAAGTCGACTTGTGATTGGTGTAGAGCTGCAAGATTTTCAGGAACTGAATTAGCTCTCAAGGGTGATCTGAAAACAATTGAAAATTTAATCTTAGGAGACTCCCTAAGTATAATTTTAGGGTTATCAACTATTTCCGGTGGGTTTGGGTCAGGGTAGGCTCTAGTATGAATCTTTTTAGGAGCCACTATGCTGTGTTTTTCAGACCCAGCTAAAAAGAAAAGTTTAACCAAATAAGACAATCTTTAAGCGGATAACTGATATTTTTTAAAAGAAAAAAAATTTAATCCTAAATCCTTCTAACTAAGTTTGTATGATGTTACAAAGATTATGGGTCTTCCCAGTGGAGTCTTAAGTTCTGTTTAGGATTGTGGAGTCACCAGGTGGAAAATTTTAGATCTTTTGGAGGTAAAATTTTTTATGGTCCACCACCATGTTTATTATGAAGCCAAACTGAAATGTTTTTTGATTTTTTTGAGTTTTTCGGTCTTATAGGTTATGAGAGTGTCCTAAATCTAACTTAACAATTAGCTAAGATGTCAAAATATATAGAGTTCACTCCTATGGCTTGGTAACTGACTCTTTCAAGGTTTGATAAGGTTCTATGAGAATCCTAAGGGTACTTAGTTTGTCACTGATTCAAATAAGTCCTATCATGATTACCATTATGTTAGGTAGTTCTTGAAGAAGGATACTTATGTTATATTTGACAGTGAGTGATTTTCTCTAAGGATTTTACTTAGGGTCCCACCGTGATCGCCATTATGTTGGTGTCCCGTGTTTTGATAGTTTGGCAAATCAAAAGACAAGGCAACATCAGAACCAATATTTAGAGTTACAGGATCTAGTCCTCCTGTTCTCAGAGAGAAATCTCTCAAATGTGTATTTTCAAAGGTTTATCTTGTGGGCTTTGAGTATTGGTTTTAGACTAGTTATTAAGTTCAGGTGTTTGTTTGTTTGTTTGGTTGAATTGATACAACAGAATATAAAAGATCTAGGAAAGATAGATAGAAAGGGGAAATGTCAGTTTCATTGGGAAATGGAGCAAAAAAAGAGGTTATAACAAACTTGTAAATGGATATGGGATATCAAAGGGAAAATCTAACTTGGCCACAGGATACTTTAGTTTATGAATGAGATGGACATTAATGGTTTAGAAAAGAGAAGTTCAATTCTCAACAAAGGGAATTTGAAAGCATAACTTGAACAATAAAGAGTTATTTGATAGAAAAGGCTAACCATGAATTCTACAAACCATACTTTAAGAAAATAATGACTTCAAAACAACTTTTAAAATTAAATCTAAGATTTGGGGAACACCCTATTTCCTCAAATATTTTATTTCAAATGATTTAGAAAACATGAAAGATTCACTGATAATTACGGTCATAGAAGAGGGAACACCTAAAGACATCTATGATCACAACTATAAAGACCTTTAAGACAACTTTCCAAGCAAGGACAAAGGGCATGATCGGAACAAACCTCCTTGGCTTACTATAAACAAAGATATTTCAAAGGGAGACTTCAATAATAGTCTTTAAGTGGCAACAGACAAGCAGGGAGAACCATAAATCATGCTGAATCCATCTATTCGAATTATTAGATAAATAAACAAGGATGAGGACTAAAGAGAAAGATTAAAGCCTCTAAAATACCTCAGCAGAAGAAAACATAAAACAATGAAGGATAAACAGGTCTAAGGTGCTTCGAGGAGTCATTTATTAACCTAAAACTTTCATCCTACTGTAGTAAGAAATTATGGAACAAAATGAAAATAGGGGAAAACATTAAACAGTTCAGAATACTTCACCAACATCCAAGCTCATGGATCCAATGATAGAGCCTTCTCAAGAACAAGCATGTAAAAACATCATCAGGACTTCCAAGACTTCAATTTCTTCTTCAACTTCAAAAAACTATGTATTATTTCAGAGAGTTTCAATATTACAACTAGTGATCAACCAACCTGTATCTCATCTTCCTTAGAAGTATTTATAGAAGAAATGAGGTGGTGGAATGGGATAAGATATCTTCTAAGTTCAATTAATACATTTTAATGTTTCTCGGCCTTTGAGGGGCTTAACGGAGAAAATCTCCGATATTTCCTCTGTATTAATTGGTTTGCATTAACTATTAAGCTTGCTGGAAAGAATTTTTTTACTTTAAGACTTTTCGTTATCCTTGTAATAACTTCTGCTGACAATTTGCAATAAGTTATTTTGGAAAAAATAATTGTTCAGCTGTATTGATGCAAATATCTTCTGGTCTGGTAATAACTCGGCCTCCTTTTGATTGCTTTGAGGCTGTAGGTGGCTCTGTGGTAGCTGGGGGATTCAATTAGCTCCTGATGTGGCAGCATAGGTTTTTTGGACTGATAGATATTATTATTTTAACCTCAAAACACCTTTAATTTACTTGAATTCTATGTTTTAGGCTTAATGAAGCCTAGTCTGTGTCTTATGGTCTTCAAACTACCTTTAATCATGGATCAAGCCTTTGATTAATCAAATTAATGCCTTAATCCTTATATAACTGTGTTAACAGTCTCCGAATATGTTTCCACTTTGATTCCATGCTACCGACTGATACTCTTTGTTTGATTTTAATCTTACTGTGTCTTGTTGATGTGCAGGTTATAGGGTTATTATGGCATCAATGCCCATGAAATATTGATGAAAACATGAAGTTGAGCCCTGTGGAATGATCTTTCCTTTGATAAGTGAAATCCCAGAGGGTCGTGACCCTCTTCTTTTTTTTCTTTTAATATAATGGAAAAACCATTTAAAACCTACAAAATACAACAAAAATGTTATAAAACCCTGTGTTATTGGGTAAGAGTTCTTAGAAGGCTTAGTTTTGGAGCGTGGCCATTGGATGATAGCATCCAACGGTGGAGATTGCGTGCAAAGGTCAAAAGGAGGCGATTTGGAAGAAACGATGGTGAAAATTAAGTTAGGGTTGTTGATCTTGCAGAGATCAATGGTCGGGAGCGAGTGTGATGATATAATGCGAAGGGGTCACATTATAATTATAATAAGTAAAAGATGTGAAGAAATACAAAGAAAAAGGGAAAAAATCCCTTGGCGGAAGAAATCTGGGTTAAAATGGAAAATGGGGTTTCGGGATGATCGTGGGCCGTCGGATGAGATCGGTCCATGAGATCAACGGCTGTGATTGCCTTTAGAAATCCCTTCGAAAGGAGGAGGGCGATAGTGTAATGAGAGATTAGATCTAAGCCATTGATCTGCAGAGATCAATGGCAGGGAGCGCATGCGATAACATATAGTGTAAATGGGGAAAATGGTTTCGGGTGAGAAAACCATGGTTTTCGCACAATGAAAAGGTGGGTAGGCGGTTTCACCTTTTTGAACATGATATGCGTTAGAGGCCGCCTCGTGGATTTTAAATACAACCCATATTGCGCAATTTTGGATAATTATCACCCATGCTTAAAGTTATGTGATATGGAACATCAGCCGTTAGATCTGGGGCCTCAGATCTAATAGTGGGGAGTGAGCGTGATATGGATATGATGTGCTTGTCATAGCATATGGGGTGGTTTTGTTCTGAACCATTGGATCAAATATTGGACGACTAAGATTGGATCTAGATGGAGGCAGGACCCGCAGGGGTTGAGCCTATCGGAGTTAATATGAGTCTTTAGATAGAAAAGATCAACGACTGGGATTAAAACTGGGGTAAAAATGAAATAATATACAGGCAGAGAAAGGGTGAAGAAGTACCGTTGATCTGCAGAGATCAACGGCCGGGATTTGGTAAAAAATATTATGAAGCGGGGCACATGAATTAAACCAAAGTCGAGAGATGCAATCTGGACCGTCTGATCTTAACACGTGGACGGTCTAGATGCAATCAGAGGCATGCAATTAGCGGGGGAAGAACTTAGAATGGCGCCGATGCGATACTATGCAGTTCGTCTGATCATTTCAGATCAACGGTGGAGATTGTTTCAAAATGTGAACCAGCGGGTTTAGACCAAAACTTAGGAAAAAGTGGGTTTTTATGTTTTTCAAAGGAAAATATGCATCAGGATGGTTAATATAAACATTTAAGCACCCGATTGCGGGCTCTTGGGTTTTATGAAGCGGTAATGGGATCGGGGGTTATATGTAAAGGGCCAATTTCATCGGAACTTTTGTAAAAGGCAAAAGACTTGTGCTCTCCGATTTTTCCCAATGCGATAAGCGCTCAAAGGGTTTAGCGCTTGGTTCCAACACCAAGGCATATGTGGAGAAGTGGTTTAAGGGGCTTATCCGAAGGGGGCTAAAGCCCGTAGTCAAAAAATTATTTTTTATGAAACGTTTCAAGGTTTTTGATGGATTTGGGGGTTTCAGCAAGGTTCAAAAGTGATTTTTAAACCTTGTGAAAAGGGATTTTATGAACGGGAAAGGGGAATAAACGGAAAATAAAGGAATTCCATGGGGAATAAAGGGGTAAAAATGAAGGTTAGTTTTGAGTGAAGGAGGGAAAAATGGGGATTTTGCAGCAGTCTTTTCTTCATGGAAAACAATAGAATTTATGAGTTTGAAAGGGAAACATCAATGAAGATTAAACACAGGGCATGTTGTCTTCATGATTCTTTGAGAGATAACATTTTTAGCAATAAACTTGTTTCTTGAAGGCTCCAAAAATGATTTAGCCACCTTTTGATATAACAAATTTTATAGGTGGCTAATAGCGTGAAATGGATCACATACTTCAGAAAGTAGTAGGTTCTAAGAGAATCTCGTTGCTTGATGGTTTCTCTGGATACAATCAAGTATTAGTTTTCCCTAGTGACCAACACAAAACTGCTTTCACCACACCTTGGAGCACATTCATGTATGTTAAAATGCCTTTCGGGTTAATGAATGCAGGAGCCACTTTCCAAAGAGCCATGGACATAGATTTTTCAGAAGACAATGGCTATTTTATAGTCATTTACCTTGATGACATCACTATATATTCTAAAACCGATGAAGAACATATGATTCATTTAAGGAAAGTCTTTGAAAAATGTAGGAGATATGGCTTATCTCTAAATCCCAAGAAAACACTGTTTGGTCTCGAAGAAGGAAAAATTTTGGGTCACATCATCTCTGAAAATGGAATAAAAATAGACCCCAAGAGGATTGAAGGAATGCTACAAATCAATCACCCCAAAAACATTAAAGAGTTACAATCTTTCATTGGTAAGATAATTTTTTTGAGAAGATTTATCCCAAATCTTGCGGAACTCTTAAGAAACATCACAAACATGTTGAAAAAGGAGGTAGGAGTTAAGTGGGATCTAGATGCTAAGAAATATTTTGAACTAGTTAAAAAGGCACTTACCCAATCACCTGTTCTGATAAGTCCCGATTTCACCAAGGAATTTTACATTTTCTCATTCACATCTGAACACACCATAGCTATGGTATTGTTGCAAAAGAACGAAATAGGGAAATAAAAACCTATTTCTTTCTTTAGTAAAGCCCTCAGAGATTCCCCTTTAAAATACAATATCATGGAAAAGCAGGCATTTGCATTAGTAAAGGCATTGAAAGATTTCAGAATTTATATCTTACATTCTCATGTCATTGCTTTTGTTCCACACACGGTTGTCAAAGACATTCTAAATCAAGATCCCGATGGTAAAAGAGGAAAATGGATTCCAGTAATATTAGAATATGATTTAGAAATCAGACCAACTAAATTGATTAAGGGGCAAGGGCTTGCAAAAATCATGGCTAAAACAAATCTCCAAGCATTAGACATAAATTTTGTTGACACTCTAGAAGAACAAGAAGAATGCACAGCACCTTATGTTGAAGAGGCATTTTTAATTTCACCTTGGTATGTTGATATTCTTTATGTACTTTTTTATCTTAATGCTCCCCTTGATTTATCAAGGACAAAAGCAAGGTTTCTTAAACAAAAATCTATGATTTTTTGCATTATTGATGGATTTTTGTATTGGAAAAATCTTATTGGTATATTACTCAAATGATTGCTTAAGGATGATGCAGGAAAAATTATGCATGAAATGCACGAAGGAGAATGTGGGGGCCATCTTTACTGGAAAACTACAACCAATAATATTCTTATAGCTGGATACTATTGGCCTACCTTGTTCCCCGATACACATAAATTTGTCACAACGTGCCATAAATGCAAAAATTTTTACGGAAAGAGAAAAATTTTACCTTTACCTTTGCATCTAATCATTTTCGAAGCTCCTTTTCAACAATGGGGTTTAGATTTTATTGGAGAGATACACCCTTCTTCATCCTCTCAGCATAAATGGATCCTCATAGCTACCAATTATTTTACCAAGTGGATAGAAGCCATCCCCTCAAGAAATGCCACTGATTTAGTTATCATCAGGTTCCTAGAAACCAATATTTTTTCTAGATACAGTTGTCCTAGGAAAATTATCACTGATAATGCAACTGCCTTTTCATCCAAAAAGATGGTTGATTTCTATTACAAATATCATATCATGTTATGACATTCCACAGCTTATCATCCTCAAGGCAATGGGTTGGCCGAATCTTCAAATAAGAGTCTTTTCAATATCATAAAGAAGTTGCTGGAGCAAAATCAAAAGGCATGGCATAGAAAACTGGTACATGCTTTATGCGCTGATAGATTAACTACCAAGAAATCAATTGGTATGTCTCCTTATCAGTTAGTGTATGGAATGGATGCTGTGTTTCCAACATATTTAGGAGTTCCAGTGATGAAGCTGTTATAAGAAATACAAATAGAAGAAAATGATATGCAAAGGAGACTAAATCAAAACATCCATTTGTAGCAAACAAGAGAAGAGGTCTACAACAAAACACAACTGGTGCAAGAAAGTGTGAATAAGATATTTGACAGAAGGACCAAGAAAAATGATTTTCAAATCGAAGACAAAGTGCTGAAATGGGATTCAAGAAGAGAAGACAAAGGAAAGCATGGTAAGTTTGAAAACTTATGGAAAGGACCATTTAGCATCAGTTCAGTTAGAGGAAACAATGCTTTCTTTTTACAGGAGCTTGATGGAAATGAAGTGTTTGGTGGTCCTATCAATGCTAGGACACTAAAGCATTACTTCCGTCAAGATTTCTAGCTTCAAAATTTTCAATCATTGTACATAAAATTGCTTGAAGAAATAAATAAAAAATACAAAAACAGTATAAAAGTAGAAAAAGAAGGTTGTTTGAAAACAGCATGAAAAGCCCCATGTTCAAAAAATAGTCATGCTGAAAGTGTGCAAGTCTAAATGCCACTACTAGTGCCCAAAAGATATCTTGTTTCAGTTATCTAGCATAATCATAACTGAGCATGTTTTAAATTGATTGTTGATAAGTTAGTGAGAAAGATGATAGTCAAATTTTGTAAGCTTGGCTTATAAATGAAAGTAGATTAGGAAAATAATACTAGTTCCACACGCTCAAAATAGAACCAGAGAGAAAAACAGGGATGAAAAACAATTTGTATATCTTGACCCTGAATTTTCTAAGTTTCATATTGTACATAAATAATGTTTGTGTGCAGCTTGTTTTTATGCCACAAACACATGACAAATCAGACCGTCTAATCCTGATTTGATCATTTTTCAATTTCATGCTTTAGACTAGTGAATGAAATCCTGTCAAACAGCTTAATCTTGACAGTCGATCATAGTGTAGGTAGAGAAACAAAGGAGTTCATCAGTTTAGTCTAAACTCCGGGAAGATATAAGTGTAGCATTAGATATTTTTTCTTTTTTTCAAAAAAAATATCATGTCAAAGGGTTGCTAGTCCAAATGCACCTAAAAGAAGAAAAAATGTTAGGAAATATAGCTGGGTAGGTAGAGATGAATTTGATGCTAATCATGCTGTCAATTTTCAGAAATAGCATCAAGAAAGGAAGAAATTTGCGCCAATGGATAAGACACTGGTCTTCATGAGCCTGAGATTTGCAGTTCTGGACACCTCCTGAAAAGGAGCTACCCTCCCCAAATGGAGCCATTGTTAGTCATCAGTATTTTTTACCTGTTATTGATGACTAGTTTCCTTAGCTGATTTTTCTAGAAGCTGATCTCAAAGCTGTCAAATCTGTCATCTAGAAAACACCCCAAAACAATTTTTGTCCTCCTATCCCTTCCTGTCAGTCTATGATGAGAAAAAACCCCAGTTGTCAAGTCCTATCTGGTTTCAACAAAGTAACCCTGTCTATAGCTGTCATAGCTGTAAATTATTTTCTATCATTTACCCTTGTTTCTCATGGCATTCACTATCCAAAGGTTGACAAAGTGTCTACAACTCTATCCCCGGTCATCTTGTCATTTGAAAATCTGATCATGCCTAAGAAAACACTCAGAATTTTTCAACATTGTCCCTAAGTTAGGTAGTGGTGTTTAGAGAGTTTTTCTTTGGCTAAGATATCTTAGGCCAAAAATCATTTGTCTAGTACCAGTCCAAAAATCCAACAAGGATATCCTAGGCCAAAAATCCATAGGTCGCACACCACTAAGAGGTCACTTTGTCTCATGTCAGAAGAAGTTCAACAAAGATCCAAATCAGGAAAAGAGAAGGTTTGTCACTGTCTGAAGAAAAATGCTTAGGTCAGGAAAAATCTCCATGAAACACCAAAAGAGCTCTCCAAGGTTCCAAAGTATCTGTTTTTACATCTCTGCAGGGGTGTAATTAAATGATGATTAGTATGCAAATGAGAGAAAAAGGGACAAGTTCAAACATGTCTCTCATGTTGAAAAGGTTTGCCATCAATGAGCAGGTGGAGAGCTGTAAAGTGAAGAGTAACAAGTGTACATGTTATAAATCTAGAGGTTGCCTGAAGAATAGAGATCACTCATCAAGTCAAAATGAATAACAAGGACTGAGTAATGCTAATCAGTAGTGCTACATAATCTTTCCAAAGGGAATTATCATGTAGGGCATAAGAAGACAACTTCTTCTTATGTTACCTTGAACCTAGGTTTTGAAAAGTAGTCAAAGGCAATTTCAATAAACCTCTGGAAACACAGTCAAAGGAAAAGATAGTTCAATGATATCTAGCAGCAAACACTCTCCAGGTACAAATCACATTTCTTCTGGTTTTGTGTTCACAGTGATATTTTACAAAAGGGTATGCACATCTCAGACAAAGCCTCATAAAGCAAGAGGACATGATTTTCAAGTGATTTTATCAATAGTCAATGTCAAATTCTACTTTGTTTCCTATTGGCATTCTTCAAACAAGCTTACAGAGAAAGATACAGTGATTGAAGTAAATGGAGACCCTGTGTTAAAGATAACCTCCTTCATGAAAAGCAGAGGGTTAGGAAAACATTGTTGTGGCCTCCTTCATAAACAAGCAGAGGGGCAACATGTTTTTTAAGTGATCTCAGAAGTTGTTTTGCACCACCTCCTAAAAAAGGATGAACAGAAGATGCATAGCAAGGTCTAAAATTGTGTTTGAAAAAGGTTTTCTGTTGTTAAGACTGGTTGAGAAACAGTGGTGAAAACAAATGAAAACTCATGGGTTGAAGGCATTTGATACATCATCAGAAAAACAGTGACATAATGGTGCTAAAAACCTCTGCTCTTATGTTTATGAGAGTCTCCTTCAAAGTGTAATCCGAGGATGGAGTTTTTAACTAAGAGCAACCTCATATGAATGGCCAAGGAGATAGAACAAGCACTAGAAAATTTGGCCCAATTTCCGACAGCCACTTCGTCGCTATTCCGACACATAGTCGTCGCAAGAGCGATAGTCTGAGGCTAGACAAAATGTGGTTAGCCATTACGTCGCAATTCTGATGCTTTGCCAAAGTGTTGCAATACCGACACTTTTTCCGACGTTTTGCGAAGTGTCTCTATTCCGACGTTCTATAAGCATCGGTCTTCCGACGAAGCAAAACTGTCGGTCTTCTAACGATCACTAACTATCGGTCTTATGACACTTTTCATGTTTTCAAACAACCATCCCAATTCCGAAGTTATGGCTTTGAACGTTTTACAAACAGTCGCAAGTCCGACGAAATATCATCCGATGTTTATAACGTTGTGCGTCGACGCTTATGTAATGTCGCTTTACCGACGAAAGCGTTAAAAATATTTAAAAAAACATCGCTCTTCTGATGATCGATGCGTCGGTCTTCCGATGAAATGTCAAAATATTAAAAAAATACCATCGGTCTTCCGATGATAAAGGCGTTGGTCTTCCGACAAAAATGTCAAAATATTAAAAAAAATACCATTGCTCTTCCAACAATAACGGTGTCTGTCTTCCGACGAAAATTTCAAAATATTAAAAAAAATAATGTTG
This sequence comes from Pinus albicaulis, assembly GCA_034641835.2. Taxonomy (NCBI): domain Eukaryota; kingdom Viridiplantae; phylum Streptophyta; class Pinopsida; order Pinales; family Pinaceae; genus Pinus; species Pinus albicaulis. The sequence goes on from CM076581.1 coordinate 1,257,973,032, forward strand.
CTCTTCCAATGAAAATGTCAAAATATTAAAAAAATATCGTCGCTCTTCCGACGATAAAGGCGTCGATCTTCCGACGAAAATGTCAAAATATTAAAAAAAAATAACATTGAGGGCTCTCAGGAATTAAGAGCCTGGGACAGGCATTTGTTAAGACTCTCTAGTTTTAAACAAACCAGAGGTTGTAAGGCTATTATTACTGACAAAAAATACTTGGACTACATCATACATGGCCACTATTTCTCACAACAATGGCATTGTTCAAAAAGGAAGAATCACAACATCTGGCCAGAAATATCCCACAGAAAATAATGGTAAAGAGGAAGAGAAATAAAAGGTTGCAAGATATTAGTGTGAGAAACTATTTACTTCACCCAACAGGGCCATTCAATGCCTAAAATCATAATATTTTAGCTCCAGTGATAAACACTGATTCATCAATTTACACCAACCGTACCATCTTCTGTACCATCCAAATGGCAATTGGATACAAAGAAATATACAACTTTCTCTGTTTTGAATGCTTTTCATTGTTCAAGCATGACATAATAAGAATCTCCGAACAAATTACCCTCTTTACCAGGGATATATCCAACCGTTCTTAAAGTCATGTAAGTCTTTTTCAATAACATTAAGTATGTCATTGTTCATTATTTAGCCCAAAGCTTAGAATAGAGTGAATTTGGAAGCACCTCTACCGATCAGGACATGACATAAAAATGCCTTCAATAGAGGCCTCTAGAATTAACAGTAGCATTCACCTGTATGCTTCGAAAATAGAGATACCCTCAAAGGTACGATGCAGCAGCACTCTACCAGAGGTCAACTTAATTTACAACAGAATAACGCAACAGAACTCTACCAACAATCAACTTAGTTTCCAATAGAACATTGATAAATCATAAGATTGAAGTAATACATTGTACAACCTGAACGCTCCATTCCCCTCCATATTTATATATGTAGTACATAACATTCAATCTTGGTTAAAAATATTTATAAAAAAAATCCGCCAAATGTGCTAGTTTTAAGTAAATAGGTGACTTAGCTAATTCAAAAGTTGTGTCCAAGCATCAGTAAATAGGAGATAATTTGAGATTTTAATAGATGTTCATCGCATAAAATATGTCAAAATCCTGTAGCTATATCTCTAGCCTGAGACTGCAATGAAGAGGTCCAAAGTATGGTGACTTCAATATAACCAAGCCTCAATATATGGTTGCAGTAGGTTCAAGGGTTTAACTGATTCAAGTCTTCATAAAAGGCTACAACACAGAATCGAGCTCTTATGGTATATCTGTGTCCTCCAATAATGACAAACATTAAATTCTCTTGAGCATGGTAATAGAATTAAATTTGTTTACAACAGTCCACAAGATATCCATTCATTTCTAGAAACTCTGCAAGAAGAAAATGAAAGTCATGTGTAACAAAGTATTATGAAAAGACTTCAAGAAACCAGAACTTAGCTTGAATATCCTAAAACTGAAGTTGGAAACATCTTCTCTCCCAGTTTTTTAATGTTGCAATCCTCTGTTAAACATTGATACAAATGTCAAAAACAAGTTAAAAGATGAACCAAATAATAGCATTCAAAGGAAAGACTAGGATGTCACCATTTATACCTGCTATCCTTGAAAAGAAGGAGAGATTACTTACATGCTTTTGTGTTTGCAAGGTGGACTTCAAGAAGGGGCGGTTGTGTTATAGATGCCTGTTTTAATTGAATGCATTGAATTAAACTCTTTTTTTATGAATGACAGGCATTTTAGTTATGTGTGAAGGGCTCATTAACAAAACCAAGGAGACTTGGTCTTCTATTGAAGGACGCAAGCCATATCACCACACTTGATTTTTGGGTACATTTAATTTGGGTAAAGAGCCTCTTTTTACTCGAATTGATTTACAGAAATCAAGGCGGAGAGGATGAAGCTCTGAGCAGGACTTGTGTGGTAAAGCCTTGCATTAAGTTGAATGTGTAGTTGCGGTTGTAACTATTTGCATCAAGGATGGAGGTGTCATCTATAGGCAGGAAAAAAATTAGTTTCACAGAGTTGAATTGAAACTGTAAAAAAGGAGACGGAACCTTGACGGGGTAGCACAAGTGGAACGTTGAGGCGGTCTCAAAGAAAACATCTGTGGTTTTCACATTATTAAAAATTGGTAAGCGGATTCGCTCAAAAAAAATGCGATAGCAGGCAGCGCATGACACGTGCACTTGGGTGGTATTTTGAAACCACGAGTTTCGCACTTTTTTTGAGAGTTAAAACTCTGCGGAGAAAAAATGCGATATTCGTTGGATGAGCGAGCCTCGTGATCAGACGGAATTCATATCACCAAGCTGCTCGAAGGTTAATGGTGAGGTAAGTCAATAACGCTTATGGGCCCGAATCAATTTTATGTGAGTGTTGGCTTTAAATCCAAGATCAAAGGGCTTTATTGTAACGTTTCAACAATGGAATGGAGGACATAATATATGTTAATATATTATGGCTGATGTGAATTGATAAAGTCGTGAATACGAATTTGAGGACTGGTTGCTGCAGAACCGAGTCAAAATATTAAAAAAAATAACGTTGAGGGCTCTCAGGAATTAAGAGCCCAGGACAGGCATTTTTCAAGACTCACCAGTTTTAAACAAGCCAGAGGCTGTAAGGCTACTATTACTGACAAAAAATACTTGGACTGCATGGCCACTATTTCTCACAACAATGGCATTGTTTGAATAGGAAGAATGAAAACATCTGGCTAGAAATCTCCCACATAAAATAACGGTAAAGAGGAAGAGAAATAAAAGGTTGCAAGCTATTAGTGTGAGAAACTATTTACTTCACCCAACAGGGTCATTCAATTCCTAAAATCATAATATTTTAACTCCATTGATAAACACTAATTCATCAATTTACACCAACTGTACCATCTTCTGTACCATCCAAATGGAAATTGGATACAAATAAATATATAGCTTTCTATGTTCTGAATGCGTTTCATTGTTCAAGCATGACATAATAAGAATCTCCGAACAAATTACCCTCTTTACTAGGAAGATATCCAACCGTTCTTAAAGTCATGTAAGTCTGATTCAATAACATTAAGTATGTCATTGATCATTCTTTAGCCCAAAGTTTAGAACAGAGTGAATTTGGAAGCACCTCTACCGATCAGGAAATGACATAAAAATGCCTTCGACAGAGGCCTCTAGAATTATCAGTAGCATTCTCCTGTATGCTCCGAAAATAGAGATACCCTCAAAGGTACGATGCAACAGCACTCTACCAGCGATCAAATTAATTTACAATAGAATAACGCACTAGAACTCTACCAACAACCAACTTAGTTTCCAACAAAACATTGATAAATCATAAGACTGAAGTAATACATTGTACAACCTGAATGCTCCATTCCCCTCTAGATTTCTATATGTAGTACATAACATTCAATCTTGGTTAAAAATATTTTTAAAAAAATTCCGCCAAATGTGCTAATTTTAAGTAAATAGGTGACTTAGCTAATTCGAAAGTAATTTCCAAGCATAAGTAAATAAGAGATAATCTGAGATTTAATAGATGTTCACCGCATAAAATATGTCAAAATCCTATAGCTATATCCATGGCCTGAGAATGCAATGAAGAGGTCCAAAGTATGGCAGCTTCAATAGAACCAAGCCTCAATATAGGGTTGCAGTAGGTCTGAGGGTTTAACTGATTCAAGTCTTAATAAAAGGCTACAACACAGAGCCGAGCTCTTATGGTATATCTCTGTCCTCCAATAGTGACAAACATTAAATTCTCTTGAGCATGGTAATAGAACTAAATCTGTTTACAACAGTCCACAAGATATCCATTCATTTCTAGAAATTCTGCAAGAAGAAAATGAAAGTCATGTGTAACAAAGTATTATGAAAAGACTTCAAGAAACCAGAACTTAGCCTGAATATCCTAAAACTAAAGTTGGAAACATCATCTCTCCAAGGTTGTTAATGTTGCAATCCTCTGTTCAACATTGATACAAATGTCGAAAATAAGGTAAAAGATGAACCAAATAATATCATTCAAAGGAAAGACTAGGATGTCACCATTTCTACCTGCTATCCTTGAAAATAAGGAGAGATTACTTACATGCTTTTGTTTTTACAAGGTGGACTTGAAGACCATGTTCATCCCAGAATGAGCTCAAAATGTACTTTTGTTTTTGGATTTGTGAAATGGAAGGACAGTGTTGTCAAAAAATAGTGAAATGGAGATTCCATACAGGGCCTCCACCTTTACCACCCATGGATTTTGAAATGAGAAACTATCATACATAAACATGAAGTCCAAAGAATGTGAGGTAGTCGACACCCTTGCTTGACTACTATGTTAATGTATATAATAGACCCCAGAGATGATCATTTGAATCTCATATAGGGTCATAATTATAGAGATCGCCAAGCATAGGAAAGGTATACCTTTAGCCTCTCAAATAGTAGGTTTCTTCCAACTATCTGAAAGGCTTAACAGGTGTTCATGGATCAACAATATAATTACTTTTTCTTCCTCAATAGCATTTGGGAGGATTGAAAAATAGTCAAAAGTGCGGTGATTCCATTTGCAATGACTAAACCTTAAACCTGCAATTTCTTCCTCTTTGCCCATATGAAGATGAATTTGTCTGCTCTTGTAGTAAAGAGTTTGAACATGGTGTATCCCAGCATGATAGTCTCGTAATTAATTGATTTGGAGGTCAGGATGTATGCAGGAGGTGGAGGACTTGAGTGAACTACCATACTAAGGAGGGGAGCATGAGTATTGAAACTGGGTATTGCTTCTCCAGTGAACACTTGATTACTTACTGTAATGGGTTTTACATATTAAAATTGTATTCATACTAAGAGAAGCCAAAATAATAGAGATTAAATTTTCTAGATCCAAACACCCAATTTCCATAAAATCAAGAGAAAATTGGGTTTAAATAGTTTAGAAAATTGATATTTCAAAAAATAATGTCAGGAACAAGAACTGTAAGCTACTTAAACCCTAACAAGCACTTTTGAACTGGATGTTCATGGCATGTTTTCCACCCCATCTTAGTTAGATTGGAATTACACCTTGCAATTTGATAAGAGTTTGTATTGCCCGATGAAAAAAATGCAACTTTAATTGCAACCAAAAAAAAGGCAATCCTCTTGCAAAGACCATAAAGGTGGTAGTTCTATATGGCCAGGCTTCACTTGAACAAACATGTTTTCCATTACATTTTTAGTCTACTCTGCCAGACAGAGCTGAGGCAAGGATGAAATGCATGTTCAAGAGTTCAACTTTCAGGAAAAAAACTTGAGAAATTTAAAGAAATTGCACCTAAAATTCTCAGTAACAGCTACCTTCATTAGCAATGGCACTTTTGGTACATATAAACAGTAGTAAAAACGAATAGATGAGAAATAAAGGAAGAAAAACTGGACTCAATGCCTGGATTGGACCTGCAAGATGAGAAATAAAGGCACGTTGACAGGCCATCTCACATAGAGCTGTCAGGACAATGCAATTTTATGGCAAACAACAGCGCAAGCCACACATCTCAAAACAGAGCCCGCACAATGCAACATAGCAAGCAAGAATTCTTGTCTTGTACAAGGGTAACCCAATAATAACTAGAATGTTATATCGAAATGTAATAAGCTGTGATGGCTTGGCATTGATGAGAACACCCTAACACGTTTATTCCATTTCCCAAGGGTATTTCCTTTTGAAGGATTTGGACTAACAAAATTTGTTTTTATAAAATGTGCTTGCTCAACTTGTTATCCAAATGCCATAGCTCCAATATTAGTAAAGGAAAAATCCTACAATATATCTATATTAAATAAAATGTATATAAGCTTCTAAAATACAGAAGTGGTTGGAATCCAATCTCCTTTAAGGCTAACAAGTTGTATTCTCATTCGAAGGGAAAAAATATAATGATATCTTTTGGTGTTCAAGCAGTCACTTAAGATTCTAGAAGTTTGTACTACTAAAGAAAATACATTTTTTTTTCCATAGAGCCTGGGAAAAATTAAAATATTAACACTACAAGCAAGCCTTTCAAACATTTCTTGGCCTACACAAAATCATTCAAAGTCTTCTGGGTTGTTTTCAGAGGTCGGGATGTACGCAGGAGGCGGAGACACATACAGGGAAAAAGATTCTGCCAATACCTTCTTCACTTCAGGAAGCATCAAGCTTATATATGGTATCATATCCTTTGGCTCTGTTACCAAAGAACACATGTTTCCAACAATCTGGGCTGCTTTCTTTTTATTATCTTCTCTTCTTTCCCTAAGACCGCGGCAGACTATAGGCACCAACAATGCTAGTGATGGAGCATCAATAGTATTGAAAAACGTTGTCTGCAGTGAAGGTAAGAGATAAGGGAATACAAGATGTTGGTAATAAATAGACAACATCAAATCTCACAAAAAATGGTATAGAAGGCTTGACACGAAACTTTAAAAAATACCTGCAGAAGAATGTTAAGGGAATTCTTTGTGTATTCATTGGGATTTCAGATACTCAAGAGTAATGTTGAAACTAGTGCAGATATTTCAGGGTTCTTGATTACACTACCAACCTGTTGATGTAGTTTTCACCAGTCAAATAAAAATTATTTGAATAGAATAATAAGCAATAAATATTGAACAAAATAGAGATGATTGGTATTGACACTCAGATACAAGGCATGTTACTTGCTGTAAATCCATCTAAGCAGCGGATTGAACCTTTGGGTGTGTGTCTGTTAAAACCTGCAATTTCCATGGCAAAGAATTAGATTATTGAACCAAAAGAATAAGATAATTAGGTAAAACAAATATTGTGATAGTTTAGAACCTTAAGCAATCTCAAAGTTTACTTCAATATTTCTTCATTGATCCAAACCTCAGTCAGTTTAGGAACAATTTTTGGAAGACATTGTGATAGCTGTTGAGGTGCACAGTAAGCCATTGCTCCCAATAGCTGGACACTTAACTTATGTAACAAAACAATGCTCAAAATATAACAATGATCAAATAGTGCAGGTAATACAAGTTCTAGCTAGGGATAAAAACCCAAACCCCTATTTTAGGCAGATTAGGGCCTGCGCGCACACACAAATAATATTATTCATCTAGATGTGTATATAAAAATCCCATGAGTTCCATTGGGGAAAATACTTCATTTGAAAACATATTTTCGTGTGCTATAGTTAGAAATATGCAGGACTGTACAAGCACACCAAAAATTTAGCCATACAGAAAATAAGTGTTTATGCCATAACTGTTGTGTTGTTAAAGGATGCTAGTTATATGAAAAAAAACAAGAAACAAATATCAATTGTTTCAGTTCCATCACCTGTAGTTAAATAATAAAATTTTCCTACATCTCCAATAGCTGTTGCATAAGAATAACACTTAAAAAATGCTGCCATGTAAAATAATACAAGATAATTGTATTAATGTCCAAAAAATGACCACAAAAGTAGGTAAAAGGGACTAAGATAGCACATCTAGTTTAGGTACAAAGTAGAAGTGTAAAAGCATCTCCTCGAACAATGCCGAAAGCATAAAAATATTAAGGTATACAAGCAAACAAGAAACTAATTGCTAAATGTCTAGTTATGAGAGAGTGTAAGAGAAGAGAATGTGCACGGACAATAAAGATGATTGAGACTGGAAATCTAAGTGCTCAGTAAAACAGAGAGGACGGAGAGGATATCAAGGCCTGCTGTAGGACAAACAAGGAGGCTCAGATATGGGCTTGCCCTCAGCTTCATCAACCACTATGAATGGACTGATCCATTGGTGGATGATATCCTACAGGGAGTGACCAATGCTCAAAGGCACCTGCCATATATCATTGGTGGTAACAAAAAATGGAGGAAGTCCATTTCTTCTAACAGTCAAGGCCGTGGTCATATGGAGTAAAAAACCTTATGGATATGTATCTATCAACAAACACTATAAGATCCAACAGTTAGCAAAATTGGTTTAACATCCACCCAAGGCATGGTTCTAATGGGGAAGGCATTGATCATGGTTTCAAATCAAATTAACTGACTCAGAATAGCTGCCCTCTATCCAGATGTGTCGAGGAAGGAGAGGGGACTACACAAGGATTTCCTTTCAAAACAAAAATCCATTGCTACTGTAACTGTACAGTACCACAATCAACACTTTGCAACAATTAACCATGTGCTAATATATAATTCTAAACTCGAACACATATGCATGAAAGAAAATATGAAGTTGAGTCAAATTGCATGAGTGAACATCAGATATTTGGGAAGATTCAAATGGATGACACTCGCATAAATCTAGCACACCTCAGGACGAAGCCCTAGCATTCTCGCTATAAGAGGAGGTTTCTTAAGCGGAATGTAGAGTCTTGAAGGGTACACTGTGGGACAAGCTACATTTCAGAGGCCAGAGTGAAGTAATCATACCTGTGATAAACTCAAAGACACGAGTCACCAAGAAGTGCAACATGCCAATGGAGTTGTCCCTAAAGCAGAACTGAATGGTGATCTTGCACAAGATGCCAACAAGATCTAAAGGATCTGATTTTTAGCATTTTAGAACACGATATGACTTTTAACGTTTTAGATAGTTGTATTATATAGTGTAGCTGAGACATTAAAAGTATCAAGTTTCTGTGTGATTATAGACTGCATGATTAATTATATTATCTGGTTGCTCAAACTCAGTTAAGATTGAAACTTTGGGACTAAAATGAATACAATGTTTCCAGGACCAGAAATTAGCCTTATAAATAATTTAGTTTCTGCCAGAGGTATATTTTTCCCAATAACAAAAGAGATTGTAAATATGGTTGTAGAGGTCTTGGTTAGTTTATATGATCAATTTTACTATATGCATCATTACCAAGGCCTAAGAGGTAGAATAGGAGGCTGCCATAGCCCCAATGTCATTGAAATTTCAAGACTAGGTAAGGTCCTGAATTGTTGCGCAACAGAAAAGAATCTCTAACCATTACATTCTACTCACCATGGAATATCATGGCTAGGAGGAGAAGTCCAAGTCTAAACCTTATTCCTTGGGGAAAAGTAGGTCCATGTTATGTCTGCTCATTTTCATTTACAAATATAAATGCGCTATTGTCCTGTAGCAAGGCCATTAGAGGTACTTACAAGCCACAACAAGGCCACAAATGTCTCCAGCAAGAACACATAAAGAAGAAGGCTTACAGGTGGGAGGAAGGGTGGATTTGAGTAGGGATAGGTGCCCTAACCAAGGCCAAGTTCTTCAAAAAATAAAAATCACATTTTAAGGAATTGGAAGAGAAGTTTGTGGAGAACAGATGTAGGATTGGGTTTGAGTCTTGTGATAGCATTATGTGCTTGATGGTGTGAGGTTCACCTTTGTTTAAAGACCAAAAAGGGAGGTTGATACAACAATAGTTAGAGGGATTGTTTGGAGGGTCGTTACGCATAATGTAGGAGTGTTACTTAGCAAGTAGCTCCTAGAATTGAATGTGCAGTAGCATAGGGAGTGTCTCCATAAGTAAGGGAAACACTCATATTGCTGGTTGGTCCATAAGTGCGGTAGGGATAGTTGAGGAGAAAAATCACCCTAGGGTAGTGTTTTCTTCCTTTAAGTGGACAAAAAATAGAAGCAGCCTGTGGGAGAAGTTGACACAATGATGAAGTAATGGGATAAGGGCTAGAAGAGTGCCCTAAATGGTCTTCTAGAAGCGCATAATTCAAGGGCAAGAGGGAAAAAACAGAGAGCTACAGATTTCCTCTTGTATGATGGCTTGAAGGGTGTCCTAAGAGATGACTCCAGGAAAATGGGAAAATCCCCATCTATTGCGAAAGGGATTTCCCGTCCTGAAGAAAAAAATTATAATAGAAAAATCATGAAAAGAAAAGGCTCAAATCTCTCTTCCAGACTGGTGACATGGCACAAGGCCACATGGACCACTATGATTGGTTGACATAACACATTAGAAGCATGATGTTAGAATCTAAAATATCTAGGACATGTGGCATTCCATGATAAAGACACATGGTGTGTGGATTTGAGTTTTTCAGGTGGTCAAGTGGCCCGAAAATAGGTGAAATGTGGCACCACTCAGAGATTGACATGTGCCAATTGGCCAATTGGTACAAGTGGTAGAAAATTGGCATGCTCAAACAATGTGGTGATGCAGGAATGACATGAGGGAGAAAATATCAGAAAAGCCCCAAATTTTGAGAACTAAAGCTCATCACCAACCTGAGATTGAGAACTTTATATGATGTAACCTATGAAATCGTAAATGGAGAAATCATAGTAAAAATAAAGTAACCTATGTAACAATAAATTTAGATTCATCCTGGGAGTGGTAAATGGAGAAATCATAGTGAACAACAGGAAACATGCAGAGTTGCTTACAATCAAATAGATGAAAAAACACATACAAAAAACCTAGATAATAATCATGAACAAGCTTAATATTGAATTATGAACTGTCAAGGAACTTACAAAATGTGACATTACAAACCTAGTCAAGCGCACAAGAAAAAATATCCTGGACATGACCCTGGTTGATAATTTGTATTTCTCATGATGCAAGAGGATTTGTACCTGCACTGCCAAGTCAATCAAAATCCATCATTATCTATACAATAAATACAAGTAATTGATGTAGTATTTTTTACTCTAAGATGCTTTCTTATGATAATGTTAGAACATATGTTGAAAATGTCAAAACATACCTAAATAAGCTCCTCTTCATTTCAAGAACATTTTATTGGAGTTGCATGAACTTGGAACAAGCCTCCCACGATCTGAAAGAGTAGCAACTAAGTCAACAATGACTTTTTTGTTGCTATGTTGGATCGAGGGAGGTTTGCTCCAAGATTAAATCGCTCCAATAAATTATTCTCTACTAAACAGGGCCAACCACGTGAAGGTGGAAGCTCTTATGGCCTCTTTCGCGCACCCCCACCCCCCCCCCCCTCTCCCTTTCACATCATTCTCAATTCCCCAATACCTAATCTATATTTCAGTTTTTACTTTCATGAGCATAAAAAAAAATTATTCAATAACTAGTAAAAAAACAATGCAACAAAAAGTACGTAAGGAAACATTGAAATTAGTGCTTGACATAAAAATAGTATGATAAATGAGTTTTTTATATAACGCAAAAAACGTTCCAAGTATGGTAACATTTGTATTATAATAATACAATATTTTACATTATCAAATTTTATTTTTCTTCTTCCTATTTCTAAAGCTCCTAATTACATCATCAATATCATCGTGCTCTGCTCCTGTTTCATGCCTTTCCCACATTGCTGACCTAGTTGCATAGTCACAATGTTTGGTCTCATCCAGTGACGGGGCATCGCCTACAAAAAAAGATAATATTAAATTTTAATTGTCAATTTTTAAATATCATTGAACTAGTTTAGTAATATTAATAAAAAAAATTGCAATGAGATTATTTACCTGGGGCACCAGTTGTCATCGTTGGGATTGTTGCCCTGTCCTCCTCTCTGGCGGTAAGATCCTAAAGGGAAACATTCTCTATCATTTAAAAAAAAAATTTTATAAGGACAACCATCAAGGTATAATTAGAAAAAATTATAAGTGGAAATTAATTACTGTCATGGCCCTCACTGATAGTAGCATTGTCGTCCTGGTCCCCACTACAATGATCAGGTTGCACGTGAGGAACATCTACATCTGGCTCTACAACTGGGTTATTTTCCTCGTCGACAGTGCTGCTCCCCTGATTTAAACAAAGTTGTTAGACATTAAATTTATGGACGAAAACAAACATATTGAAAGGTTAATGTTTTACCTTATCAAGCATTCTGGATCTTGGGACCTGCTCCAAGCTTCTACGATGTTCAACTACGGCTTGATAGCCGAAATGGAAAGCGATATTTTTATCTTCCTCTGTAGTTTCTGTTCTGAAGTCATCACCCTACATTAAATATGATTGTGTATTTTTAATGTTATTTAATAGGATTACAAAAACGTTGGAAGGCGATACAATTAATTATAAGATGTTTAGCTACTTACAATTCTTGTGGCTAATTTCAAGTAGCCGCCCTGGCCTAGCTTGTGATGGAATTTTTTTTCAATCCTAGCTTTGGTTGCCTTCGAGGTGTCAGGTAACCTATCATCAAAAGATTGAAGTCATATATGACGTAGCACACTTTTATTTTAGACATAGAGAAAATTAAATCTATTGAATTAAAGTTGTAATTTACCTTGCGGGTCCAGTTGGCATTTTTCCTTCTTTCTTTGCCCTTTTCTCTTTTCCGTCATGGATGAATGCTCTCCACTCACTCTCTGGAACTGTGAGAGGATGCTTGTATCTAGGGTTAAATTTCAATTGCTCCTATAGGTGTCCCTGGTATATTTCAAATATTTTCCAACAACTCAAGCCACCGTTGTTCTGTCAAGTGTGCCCACCCCAAAAAGGGCTTCTAGATAATCTAGAAGTTCTTTTTTCAGGTTGGAATTCTGGGAATTCCACCTTATGCATATGGTTGGGCCAAAAATTACCAACGCATGGCTCTCCAAAAACCTGTAGAACTCATTGTTTCCTACACATAAAAAGAAGAAGATATTATCATTAATTTAAAAATAAAAATCATGATAAAATATGTTTTAGATAGAGTACATGAAATAGTTAAAATATTAAAAATTACTTGGGAGTTGTACGTGCTTTATAGGTACACCTTCATCGTTCGCCAAAAACGCGCCATTAATGGTCCCCGTGGAGCTGACATGTGTAGCTCCAGGAAACGCAATAATGTAGTTGGTCATATCAGCCTCATCACTACCAACACATTCATCGGTTGGTTGGGTGTCTGCTTGGGTAGGGTGTGTTTCTTGACTGGCACCTAAAGGATTAGAAGGTGTATGAGAGGGTTTCTCTTGCCCTTGTGTCCCACTACCACCAACACCGGGTTCAGCAAGTGTTAGATAACGCTACATACAAAATAATTTTTTGTTAGTTTAGTCAATGTAAAAATTAAAAATCAAACTATCACAATTCATTTCATGCAGAACAAAAGAAATATCCTTTTGATTTTTTATTATTACTTGATATTTTTCTAGGTGGGTCATAAGTTTTTTTATCCTCTCTTCTGTTTCAGGTGTTTGAGGCGCGTCTACCAAAGTATCAAATTCCAACCTTGCTTTTCACACCTTTTTTCGCAGCAAGAGCAATGGAGATAGGGATGAATAAATCTCTTCCTCATACAAGGAATCATTAGGCGTACCATGGCCAGGTGTCTGCATATTTGAACAAAATTAATATTATTTTGATTATGTAAATAACTAAAATACTTGAAGATAGAGCAATGCTGGCACTTTACATGTCCTTCCGTTGGCCCCTTTCCACGATCATCCTGTCTCGGGGTTGTTCCTGTACTGCCCTAATTAGTCTACCACATTGCAATAAAATTATAAATGTAAAAACTTGAAAAAAATATCTAACTTGAAAACACAAAATGAAAACTGAAATAAATTCTAATAAGACACCGGAAGACAGAGTTAGAGTTTCAAATATTCCTTGCATTGAATTCAGTCCTGGAAATATGTCATTGCACATTAAGGCACCCAAACAAGAGACGTGTTGAAAATGAGACTAAAATGGGCTATTTGTATTGAAATTTTAAAATCTCAAAAGGTATATTAATTATCGAAACAAATCAGCTTCATAATTTTAGTATTATTGAGTCTGCTGTGTATAAATCACAAAAAAATGAAACAAAACACTAGAAAAGCAACAACATAATCACATTCTGCTATAGCAGTGATCTGGCCTCTAAAGTAGAATTTATACTAGTTTCATCAGTACCATACAAACAGTGGAAATGAACACAAGATACAACCATAGATGTGTAGTTATCTGCAAAACCATCCACTCACCAACCTCCTCTAGTAACCTACACTAGAAACAGATGTATGGGGTATTTTTATAAGGGGTTCCTCAAAAACATCTGCTAGAGGTTCTTTTCCTTGTAGTGATTCTAGCCTATCACATCCAACCAATTTAAATTAATTGAAACTTTGAAATTCATAAAATATACTCTCCATTTTCACAACACAAGCATTTTGAAAAAATCCTTTTTAAATTTGACATGTTGACCATGTCATGGGGAGACTTTCCATTTTTTTCATCTCAATAGGATGTGTTAGACCTTGAAGGTCATGGTATAGGTGTCTACTCTTGCACGATTTCACGAAGTAGCTATTTGCATGAATGAAATGTGTTATGCGTGAACCAGAGGTGCGTTGGATATATAGTGGGTGGGCTAGATTTCCTTGGGCATGCAAAAGTGCCAAATGGATTCACATCAAAATGTATCAAGCATGTTATGCATGATTGGAAGGCTAAATTTTGGTGCAAGAAAGTTTAAGTGGATTTTTGGATAGTGACTTAACATGGGATGATGATGGTAAATGGTGTCAGAGGTAAGCGTGTGACCAAGGAGTTAGCATATCATAAGATGACATGACATAGTTTGGTGCAATGTGTGTTGAGAAGACACATGGGTTAGCTTGATAAGTTAAGTGGGTAAAACAAGTTGGCATGAATGTTATCTTGATAATTTAAGTGGGTGAAATGAGTCAGCACATGGGTTGACAAGGCAAGTTATCTGGACCAGTGCATGACGAGAATGGGCAAGCTCATTTTATGTGGAACAATGTGATGGACCGAGTGACATAATTGCATATAGGTACTTGTTGTGAGAGACAAAATGAGAGACAAGGATGATGAAGACCAAAATGTAAGGCATAACACATGTACAAGATAACAAGTGTGAACTCCTGTAAAGTGAATTCAAGTAGAAAAATAGACCTTAGTGAAAGAAGTTTCAGCGGGTTTTGGCAATCTGAGATCGTAGTTCAATTTGGGTTTAGTGCTATTGGACATATAATTCTTCATTTTTTTGTCATTTTAATCATTTCTAAATAATAGGAGAAATATGAATAGATAGGTCAACATGAAAGGTCAATTAACCTCTTGAAATATGAAATCAAGAGTCATATTACCATATTAAATATGGATTCATGTTAATGGGATATGATCCAAGTTTGGAGTTACACATTTATATGACATGATATCAAATCTTTGGTGGTTCTAATAACTCCATTATTCTCGCTAAGACCTGACTCTCTTCTTGTTTAACATTATTTTCCCATTAGACCTATCTTAATACGTTTTTTGTTCTCCTGTGTTGTAACTCCATGTAGAAATAATTATTCGGTATCTATTAATTACCTTTGCTCGGGGCTTCTTTAGTGTGCATTAATGCCTAAGGTTCACACAACATTTTAGCTTCAAGAAATAAATGAGATAGAGGTTTGAGCTTGATGTAGTAAAGAATCCTCTTGAACACCTAGTGGATGTCAACCTCTATATAAATTTTGATACATTAGAGCCACAACATAAAACACATGCAGATTGGGAAGGAGGAAAAACCAAGACCTTATATAAAGAAAACTCTGTATATGACCCTATATTAATCAACCATCATTCTCATGTGCTTCATTTCAGATACAACTGGTCCCTTATATGACTATAGGTGATTAAAACTCTGTATTTAACTTTGTATTTGGATGAATGATGTAGTTGTTTGGATCTTGGAAAACCCGTGCCTCTTAGAATATGTTGTTGTAGAAAAATTGAGAGTTAAATCAAATTTTTTGTGTTGACTACTTCACAACAATATAAATCAATCAACGAATGTTTTAGTAACATAGATGTCATGATCTATAATGAGGTGGAGGAGGAAGTGTAGAAGTGAGAGTGTAAATGGCCATGAATAAATGTTAGTGATCCTCAATTTGGATATGGACAACTTTGTTGTGGTATTCAAGAAAGCAGTGAATGATTGGGAGACTGATATTAAAGAAATTGTAAAATATACAAGTGTTATAAAGTGGCAAGGTTGCCCTGCCCAGAATACTCTAGAAAAATACAAAGGTGATTGAAGCTAAAAAATAGTGTGTGTGGGGCTAAGCACTACATCACCTAACTAGCTTGTTCAGGGCTTCTCCTCCATAGGTCAAATATAACATGGCTCGTTGGTTTCCCTTCATTCCATGTTTTTAGCTAGAGTCAGGAACTAAACTCTTGAAACCTTGAAACCCTCCTCTTTTCTTAATTTGAATAAATCTTGCTTCAGGAAAAGGGTCCAACTATCCTAGAACTTGGCATTACAGACTTGTATTGTAACTTCGTTGGTTGTAATTGAATCATCTGATTCAATAGAAAATGGATAGGAATGGGCTGACTACTGTTTGGTAGGGAACTTATACTTGAGAAAGAAAAAATATCCATTTTAGGAGTTGTATCAGCTAATCTGGATGACTGTGGTGACAATTATATGTATGAAGTCTCTGAAAAAAAGGAAGAGTAGGTTCCACTTAAGTATTTCATGAGAAAAAATAAATATGAGAATAGAATTTGAACTCTAAAGAGAAAAGTGGAATGAATTGTGATTCTGGACCACCACCTAAAGTCTTAGAATTCTTTGTTGAGGGCTAGAAATGAAGAGTTGGTAAAGGAGACATAATATTTAAAATAAAAATTCAAATGTTAGAGGATGCAGGTAGCATATATGAAAACTAAACATAGGAGGGACAAGAGGCAATTGAAGAAGATTCAAGGCACAAGATCAAAAGTCAACATCCTAATGAAAAAGTGATTGAGTCAGGGCTTCAAAATTTTGGTTTTTTATGGAGTCATTTGGAACACCCCTATTTGTGTGAGGACACAATGAAGTCGGGTTTGGGGGATGTAAATATTATAAAATGTCTCATTTTTTTTTATTTAATACCCTCACCACTTCCTTATTTTACCAATTTTGAAGGATATGCCTAGTATGTCCATGCTCTTTTGATGTAATCTGGAGGATTTGAGTACAAGTTGCTTATTGTTCGAAATGTGGTAGGTACATATTTAATTTGGATCAAAATGCCTCATTTATTATATTTTTATAGTTTAAAACTTTTACAAGTCACTTACCTAAGTAGGTGTAGCTCTTATACTCATTTTGGTGTTCCTTAACTAGTCATGGGATTGATGCACATGTTACGGGATTCTTGCACCAGTTACAGAGTTTGTGCACCACAGTCAAGGCACAAGACTATTGGTTATTGGAGATATATAAAGGGGATCGTGGCCAACTGGATGATTGAATATTTTTGAATATATCTATGAAATGAGATTGAAGGAATGTGTGCACCTACCCCACCCCTACAGTCAACATAGTAGCCTGAGGAGGAAGTAAATTTTTTCCAAAGAAACCCTCACACAATGGACCAAATATTTTTAGTTAGATAATGGTTGTACTAGATTGATCACTGGAGGGACATTGTTTCCTGTTTTTCTTTATATGTGATTGGCTTCATTTTGGTGAGATTTGTAATGTAATCAAATTTTATAACATGAGTTAAAGCTTAGATATAGGTTAGTGATGTTATGGTATGGTTGAATTGTTAGTTTGAAGTCTGGTATCACTTTTTCTCAGTTGGGTATGATTCACTAAGCTCATCATGTATTGACATACTGAACTTCATTAATACATAAGCTAAATGCTAGGTTCTTCTCTATTATTGTCATTTTTTATGTGATGATCTATTATGTTCTGTAATCTAATATCGCTTTAAGAGGGTGCAAGATTTCTGGTCAAGGCCCAACAAACCAAGCTTGACATGCCTCCATTAGAATAGTATCATGTGGTTTTTTAATCCCATATCTAGTGTGATTTTCTTATGGTATTTTTTATCTACATGCAATCTAGTTTAGTTGTCTTTAAGCTCTGTATTTTTCTATATATTTCCTTTATACCTTGGTTTTATGTTATTCGACATTAAGATCTAAAATGAGAATCACCATAAGTGAATGAAATAGTTTAGTTTATTTCATATAAACTAGGTTGCACAAATCAAATCTCTGGCACAATTATATTTCGTATATGGTTAGTGGTAAATATAGGTTTAATGTCAGAATGTTTTCTGGGTATTTCTAATTATCAAAGTTAAAATAGTTGGCTAATCACATATAAACCCATATTTTATAGGCATATAATGAGATCATATGATAGGATATGTGATCCAATCATGCATGAGAGTGAGTCAAGGCCTATTGCAGGAGTGGAGCCAGAACCAACTCCCCACCTTAGATTACCATAAAACCAGTGTTTTGTCGATAGAAGGATATTCCAACAATATGAGACATGTGAGGAATCCAAAGCAACATTACACAACCACATAATAAATTCCCTATTTTGCATATTTTTAACACAAATTACTTGTTTCCAAAGTCCTTTGATGGATACTGCTCGCCAGAAATTTTTTAAGAGGAGAGCCATATTAAAAGTCATGGTGTCTTTATTCCCCCAACCACCAAGGGCAGTAGGAGGATTAATCAAATACATGCTAACCAAATGGATTTTCCTTTATATAATTGTGCCAACCCAAAAAAATTGAGAAATAATGGTTTGTAATCTGTTAATCACACCCTTGAGTAACTTGAAGATGCACATCGAGTAGATGGGGATGCTATGAAGGATGGATTTTATCAAAACAAGTCTACCCCCAAGAGATATCCACCTGTTTTATCTAGTGTTTGAGCCCCTTCTCAATTTTATAAATGAGCCAACCCCAATCACAGATTTTGTAACCATTCGGTTTCAATATAAAGCCCAGGTATTGAAACCCTCCATCCATATTAACAATTTTTACCCTCCATCTATTGAAATGAATTTATGAGTATTCCCCTAGCTCAACAGATTGGGAATTAATCTAGATTTGAAATGAATTGATGAGTATTCCCAAGAGATTAGTTAGCAAAGTGCATATTTCAAGGCAATAAATCACCACTCATTAAGAGAAAATGGCAGATCAATTTTAGGTAGTGGAACCCACTAAATAAACACCGTTCTTTTCACCAAAAGACCTATATTTTCCCATTAGACCTATCTTAATACGTTTTTTGTTCTGCTGTGTTGTAACTCCATGTAGAGATAATTATTTGGTATCTATTAATTACCTTTGCTCAGGGCTTCTTTGGTGTGCAATGATGCCTAAGGTTCACACAAAATTTGAGCTTCAAGAAATAAATGAGATAGAGGTTTGAGCTTGATGTAGTAAAGAATCCTCTTGTAACACCTAGTGGA
Source organism: Pinus albicaulis (assembly GCA_034641835.2). NCBI lineage: Eukaryota > Viridiplantae > Streptophyta > Pinopsida > Pinales > Pinaceae > Pinus > Pinus albicaulis. The sequence goes on from CM076581.1 coordinate 1,257,992,178, forward strand.
TGTCAACCTCTATATAAATTTTGATACATTAGAGCCACAACATAAAACACATGCATATACAAAGGAGGAAAAACCAAGACCTTATATGAGGAAAACTCTGTATATGACCCTATATTAATCAACCATCATTCTCATGTGCTTCATTTCGGATACAACTGGTCCCTTATATGACTATAGATGATTAAAACTTTGTATTTAACTCTGTTTTTGGATGAATGATGTAGTTGTTTGGATCTTGGAAAACCCGTGCCTCTTAGAATATGTTGTTGTAGAAAAATTGAGATTTAAATAAAATGATTTGTGTTGACTGCTTCACAACAATATCAATCGATTAACGAACTTTTTAGTAACATAGATGTCATGATCTATAATGAGGTGGAGGAGGAAGTGTAGAAGTGAGAGTGTAAATGGCCATGAATAAATGTTAGTGATCCTCAATTTGGATATGGAAAAATTTGTTGTGGTATTCAAAAAATATGTGAATGATTGGGAGACTGCTATTAAAGAAATTGTAAAATATACAAGTGTTATAAAGTGGCAACGTTTCCCTGCCCAGGATACTCTGGAAAAATACAAAGGTGATCGAAGCTAAAAAATAGTGTGTGTGGGGCTAAGCGCTACATCACCTGACTAGCTTGTTCAGGGCTTCTCCTCCATAGGTCGAATATAACAAGGCTCGTTGGTTTCCCTTCATTCCATGTTTTCAGCTAGAGTCAAGAACTAAACTCTTGAAACCTTGAAACCCTCCTCTTTTCTTAATTTGAATAACTCTTGCTTTAGGAAAAGGGTCCAACTATCCTACAAATTGGCATTATAGACTTGTATTGTAACTTCGTTGGTTGTAATTGAATTAGCTGATTCAATAGAAAATGGATAGGAATGGGCTAAATACTATTTGTAAGTCGAGACGACAACTACAGTCATTGTCTGTGGGTTTTTTTGTAGCATTTTCTTGTCAAAAGGATCTAGTGAAATTTCTTTGAAATTTTCCAGTTTGTTTCCTTGCTATACTTTCAAGAAATTGAAAATTTTAATAACATTCAGGACGTTATAGCTAAAGGATTGGTGTATGCTTACCATTTTGGTGGTCAAACCAATGGGTCCCCTGCTAAACCCCTGAACCTGCTAAACCCTCGAACCAACGAACAGCTAACCGGTTGAACAAACAGTCGAACTCTCAGCACCGTTGCAGAGATAATGAAATCAATTAGGTGAGAATCGAACTCTGAGCGCCGTTGCAGAGATAATGAAATCGATTCGGTAAGAATTTTTGTAAAAAGGGCGCGTTGGTAATGAAATCGATTGGTAAGAATTTTTGGAAAAAGGGCGCGTGGGTAAATTTATTAGGCTAATTTGTTGGAATTTAAAAACATAGGCTAAGCTAGGGATCTTTAATCATGTATTAATGCTATCAATTGATTAATTATTATTAATCATGTATTAATGATATTAAATGATTAATTAGGGGTCTTTAATCATGTATCAATTGATTAATTATGAATTAGTAAATTTAATTAAAATTTACTAATTAGTCTACAAACACATGGTAATAATGGCATTACCCATAAACACATGATACCCTCATAACCTAGTATATCCATACCTTCTCTATCCATAACCTAGTTCTTGTTAAATATGCCCTTAGTCTCCATTCTCAGTGGAGAAAATATGAATGCATGTTCAAAGCATTCATTTCTAAAATAGGAAGACTATATTCATTTCTTTGGACTAGAATGGATAGATGCAAAGATGAAATAGTTTCCCATTTCAGAATGAATCCTTCTATTTTTGTGCCACTCATCAATGACTCAAATCAAAAATCAGTTACCCCAGGAATGTTTCTATTACTTGATCAAGTTTGCTGGAGAGATCCAACTAGCTGTCGTGATCTATTAACAAAGGGAGTAATATCTTCTACTAAGATTCATGTAATTGATTAGATGGGCTTTCAGCCTTGTGCCAGATCTATCCAAATCGTCATAGCTTTTTTGTAAATGAATGATGTGTACAAACAAGCCCTCATTTTGATGGTTATCTTAGGATATTGAGGCACTTGGAAAGTATTGTGTTACCATGAAAAGTGTATGACGAGGTTATGCAAGTATTTTACCTGTGGGTCGAGGATATTGAATCTAAGAGGGTGTACTACAATTTTGTTGTAATATGATATACACACAGTGCTTGATTCTGTAGCTTTTTGGTGATTTCATGTGCAAAACTTGCACTTTTAATTCATCCAATAGCATCCCATAATATTGTAAACAAGATACTTTGGACCTTTTGTGTTTATCTTGGAGCAGTTATAGTTAGCCAGTGGGAAAATTATTTCTAGGAAAAGTAGCTACCTGGGCAGTCACAACTTAGCAAAACTGATACGGGCGCCCTCAAACAAAACAGCTCGAACCGAACGCGCCTAGTTGGGCGACCTCGCACGGAGCGACACTGCGCGCCCAACCAAATTACGATGCCACAAGGGAGAAAATGGAAAACGAGCCGCTCGAATGTGCACAAGGCACCCGGGCTTTCACAACTTACCAAAACTTATACGGGTGCCCTCGAACAAAACGGCCTGACCTGAATGCGCTCGTTCGGGCGACCTCACATGGCGCGACATGACGCGCCTGATCGAAAAAATATGCCACAAGGGAGCAAACAACAAATGGGCTGCCCGAATGTGCACAAGGCACCCGAGCGGTCACAACTTAGCAAAACTGATATAGGCACCCTCGAACAAAACGACTCGAACCGAATGCGCTTAGGTATCATATGAGAGAAGGAAGCAATTGGAAAAATTGAGATCAAAAGCATTGGAGTTATAAGCCAAAAATCAGCTTTCCCCAGAGATGGATAACATAAAACTTGACAACATATTGGTCAATTTCCTTGACCCTTTATTGGTTTTTCAGAAGGAGTATGAATATTACACCACTGTTAATTATATAAAGGTAACCGACCCCTAGCAGATCAAGGGCTACAAGTTGTATTTTTTGTTTGAACATCAACATACCACAACCATGCTTACAACCAGAAGCCTTCTCACATTCATGATCTGATTATAATTAGACAGAAGTACGAAAATAATTACTTCTTCAAAACTAATTTGAATTTGGAGGGCTTAGGGGATTGGGGGTTAGGGGTTAGGGGTTTAGAGGTTTAATATGGTTTAGGGGGTTAAATGGGTTAGGGGTTAAGGGGTTATAGGTTTAGGGTTTAGGGAGTTAAATGGGTTAGGGGTTTAGAGGTTTATGGTTTAGGGGGTTAAATGGGTTAGGGGTTAAGGGGTTATAGGTTTAGGGTTTAGGGGGTTAAATGGGTTAGGGGTTTAGGGGGTTAGCCATCGCTTTACATTTATTTATGACCTGATCTATTGCAATCAAATTACCAAATGTATGATCAATCTCTAGTTTCAAACTCAACCACAATGTTTTCACACAATTTAAGTCCAAAGAATGGCCATATGATGAAGTCTTAATAACCAGACTACACCTCATGACTACTCCAAAAAATCTTAAGTTCGAGTGTCCCACAATCATGAGAAATTTGGCTCTTATACTCTTGCTCCACCTGACTGTGTCTTGGAAATACCCTTTTTTATTACAAAAACATCCTAATGTTGTCAACCTTGTTCCTTAATAGACCAAGGAAACATATGTGACTGAGAGGAATGGAAAGCACTACAAAGTTGAAGAGAGTACAAAAGACTAAGATGGTTTAAAGGATAAGCTTGAATTAGAATGTAGCAGTGTTGAAACAACTAAAAGTTGTCCCAAACAAATAGTTGATAATGCGAAACCTTCTTCTGTACCAGTCAAGAAAGACTACATTCATGTGAGAGCAAGAAGAGGCCAAGCGACTGATAGGCATAGCCTGGAAGAATATAGGGTATGGTTCCCTCTTTTTGATGAAATATTTGATCTACATTTTGTCTATCGAAGATTAACCATTTTAACCTTTCCAACAAGGTGGAATTAACCCAATCGTAGGTCCCAATATGTCATGATATATATTAACTCTAGATATATATGAGAAGGAATAATTATAAAGACACAGATTGATAGATCAGGTGGCGAGACAAGGGGAGTCACAAGGGATAGATGGAGATAAACTGAAGGATATGGGAGAGAAGGAATGGATCAGCTAAGAGAGAGAGAGGGAGAGGAGTGAGAGAGGTAGAGAAGGGTAAGAGAGGGAGATAGTGACAACATAAGCAGCTTACCCTAGAGATGGATAAGATAAAACTTGACAACATATTGGTCAATTTCCTTGACCCTTTATTGGTTATTCAGAAGGAGTATGAATACACCAATATCGTTAATATCAAGGTAACCGACCCCTAGCAGATCAAGTGGTTAAGGGGTTTAGGGGTTATATGTTTGGGGTTTAGGGGGTTAATTAATCATGGGTTAGGGTTAATGCATGCACGCGCCCGACCGAATGATGCCACAAGGGAGAAAATGGAAAACGGGCCACCCAAACGTGCACAAGGCACTCATGGGGTCCCAACTTAGCAAAACTGATACGAGCGCCCTCGAACGAAACGACCCGAAATGAACGTGCCTGGTCAAGCGACCTCACACGGTGTGACACGACAATAAGGGATAAAACTAAAAACGGGCCACCTAAACATGCACAAGGCACCCGGGTGGTCACAGATTAGCAAAAATGATACGGGCGCCCTCGAACAAAACGGCCCGAACCAAACGCGCCCGTTCGGGCGACCTCGCATGGCGTGACACGGCGCGCCTGACCGAACGATGCCATAAGGGAGAAAATGGAAAACAGGCTGCCCAAACTTGCACAAGGTACCTAGGCAGTCACAACTTAGCAAAACTGATACGGGCACCCTTGAACAAAACGGCCTGACCCGAACGCGCCTGGTCAGGTGACCTCACATGGCGCGACATGGTGCGCCCGACCGAACGATGCCACAAGGGAGAAAATGGAAAACGAGTCGCCTGAATGTGCACATGGCACTCAGGTGGTCACAACTTAGCAAAACTGATACGGGCGCCCTTGAATGAAACAACCTGACCTGAAATCGCTCGGTCGGTCGACCTCGCACGGCGCGACACGATGCACCTGACCAAACGATTCCACAAGGGAGAAAATAGAAAATGGGTTGCTTGAACATGAACAAGGCAACCAGGCGATCACAACTTAGCAAAACTGATACAAGCGCCATAAAAAAAATGGCCTGAACCAAACACGCCCGATCGGGCGACCTCGCACGGCATGACACAGCGGGCTCGACTGAACGATTCCATAAGGGAGAAAATGGAAAACAGGCCACCCGAACTTGCACAAGGCACCCAAACGGTCACAACTTAGCAAAACTAATATGGGCGCCCTCAAACGAAATGGCCCGACCTGAACGCGCCCGGTCGGGCGATCTCACAGGACGTGACATGACGCACCTGACCGAATGAATATTCCACAAGGGAGTAAATAGAAAACAGGTTGCCCGAACATGCATAAGTCACCCAGGTGGTCACAACTTAGCAAAACGGATATGGGCGCCCTTGAACAAAACCGCCCGAACCGAACACGCCCGGTCGGGCGACCTCGCACGGCACGACACGGCGCGCCCGACCGAATGATGCCACAAGGGAGAAAATAGAAAAATGGGCTACCTAAACATGCACAAGGCACTCGGGCAGTCACAAGTTAGCAAAACTGATATGGGCGCCCTCGAACAAAACGGCCCAAACCGAACGCGCCCGGTTGTGCAACCTCGCATGGTGCGACACGACGCGCCTGACCGAACGAATATGCCACAAGGGAGAAAATAGAAAATTGGCCACCCAAACATGCATAAGGCACCTAGGCGGTCACAACTTAGCAAAACTGATACGGGCACCCTCGAAAAAAATGGACCGACACGAACGCGCCGAGTCGGGGCACCTCACATGGCGTGACACGACGTGCCCAACTGAACAATGCCACAAGGGAGAAAATGGAAAATGGGCAGCCCGAATTATGTGCACAAGGCACTCGGGTGGTCACAACTTAGCAAAAATGATACGAGTGCCCTCGAACGAAACGGCCCGAATCGAACGCACTCGGTTGGGTGACCTCAAACGGCGTGACATGGCACACTCGACCGAACGATGCCACAAGGGAGAAAACGGAAAACGGGCTGCCCGAACATGCACAAGGCACCTGGGTGGTCACAAGTTAGCAAAAATAATATGGGTGCCCTCGAACAAAACGGCCCGAACGGAACGCCCCTGGTTGGGCGACCTCGCACGGCGCGACATGGCACGCTCGACCAAATGATGCCACATGGGAGAAAATGGCAAACGAGCTGCCCAAACGTGGACAAGGCACCCGGGTAGTCACAACTTAGCAAAACTGATACAGGAGCCCTCGAACGAAATGGCCCAACCCGAACGCGCCTGGTTGGTGACCTCACATGGCACGACACGGCGCGCCTGACCGAATGATGCCATAAGGGAGCAAATGGAAAACGGGCCGCCCGAACATGCACATGGCACTCGGGCGGTCACAACTTAGCGAAACTAATACATGCGCCCTAGAATGAAACGACCTGACCTGAACATGCTCGGTCGGGCGACCTCGCATGGCGCGACACGATGCATCAGACCGAACAATGCCACAAGGAAGCAAATAGAAAACGGGCTGCCCGAATGTGCACAAGACACTTGGGCAGTTATAACTTAGCAAAACTGATACGGGCGCCCTCGAACAAAATGACCCGAACCGAACGCCACCGGTCGGGCGACCTCACACGGCACACCCAACTGAACGATGCCACAAGAAAGAAAATGGAAAATGGGCTACCCGAAATTGCACAAGGCACCCGAGCAGTCACAACTTATCAAAACTGATACGGGCGCCCTCGAACAAAACGGCCCGACCTGAACGCACCCGGTCAGGCGACCTCACACGGCGTGACACGATGCGCCTTACCGAACGAATATTCCACAAGGGAGCAAACAGAAAATGGGTCGCCCGAACGTGCATAAGGCACCCAGGTGGTTACAACTTAGAAAAACTGATACGTGCACCCTCAAAAAAAATGGCCGGACCCGAACGCACCCGGTCGGGCCACCTCACATGGCGCGACACGGCACACCCGACCGAATGATGCCACAAGGGAGAAAATGGCAAATGGGCCGCTCGAATTACGTGCAAAAGGAACTCGGGCAGTCACAACTTAGCAAAACTGATACGGGTGAACGAAACGGTCCGAACCGAACGCACCCAGTCGGGCGATCTCACATGGCGCGACACGACATGCCTGACCAAAAGATGTCACAAGGGAGAAAATGGAAAACAAGCTACCTGAACATGCACAAGGCACCCGGGCAGTCACAAGTTAGCAAAACTGATACGGGCACCCTCGAACAAAACGGCCCGAACCGAACGCGCTCGATTGGGCGACCTCGCACGGTGCGACATGGCGCACCTGACCGAACGATGCCACAAGGGAGCAAATGGAAAATGGGCTACCCGAACGTGCACAAGGCACCCAGGCAGTCAAAATTTAGCAAAACTGATATGGCACCCTTGAACAAAACAACCCGAAATGAACGCGCACGGTTGGGCGACCTCACACAACGCGCCCGACCAAATGATGCCACAAGGGAGAAAACGGAAAACGGGCTGCTTGAATGTGCACAAGGCACCCGGGCCATCACAACTTAACAAAACTGATACGAGAGCCCTTGAACGAAATGGCCCGACCCGAATGTGCCCGGTGGGGCGACCTCACACGGCGTGACACAATGCACCTAACTGAATGAATATTCCACAAGGGAGCAAACAGCGAACGGGCCGCCTGAATGTGCACAAAGCACCTGGGCAGTCACAACTTAGCAAAACTGATACAAGTGCCCTCGAAAAAAATGGCTCGGCCCGAATGCACCTAGTCAGGCGACCTCAAATGGTACGACACGGCGCACCCGACTGAATGATGCCACAAGGGAGCAAATGTAAAACGGGCCACCCGAACGTGCACACGGCACTCAGGTGGTCACAGCTTAGCAAAACTGATATGGGTGCACTCGAATGAAACGACCTGACACGAACGTGCCCGGTTGGGAAACCTCGCATGGTGCAACACGATGCGCCTGATCGAACGATGCCACAAGGGAGCAAACAACAAATGGGCTGCCCGAACGTGCACAAGGCACCCTAGCAGTCACAACCTAGAAAAACTGATACAGGTGCCCTTGAAAGAAACAACCCGAACCGAACGCATCCGGTCAGGCAACCTCACACGGCACGACACCGCGCACCCTACCGAACGATGCCACAAGGGAGCAAATGGAAAACGGGCCACTCGAACGTGCACAAGGCACCTGGGCAGTCACAACTTAGCAAAAATGATACGGGTGCCCTCGAACGAAATGGCTCAACCTGAATGCGCCCGGTTGGGCGACCTCACACGATGCGACATGACGTGCCTGACTGAACGAATATGCCACAAGGGAGAAAACGGAAAACGGGCCTATGGTGTATGGCTGCGGGTGAAGCCACCCGATGGTGTATGACTACAGGTGTTTTGTGGTCGGTAGGCCTAGCTGATTCACAACCTTTGCTGAAATTAGGGTCTTTTGCCTCTTGTTTTCGACAATGAACTACATCGGAGAACCCTTCACCCACATCTATGAGTGGAAGAGGTGATCCCCCTCCTCTGGATCTTCGGGCTCATCCTTATGGATCTTGGTGGTGGTAACAGCGACACTAGGCTCTGCATCAATCATATGCTTCCCTTTGTCATTCCCCTTATCGATTTCTGACTTAGAATCAGAGCATGCATCTTGTTAGCACTCATTTTTTCACCCTCAAAAGTTGTCTTTCATGATCATTTTTTGGCTATGATTCCTTATGCCTTCACTATATTCACCATTTTCCGTCGTTATCAAATACCTCGATTTTTCTAAAAAGCCCTAAATTACCCCAATCTAGCCATTTGCATGCTAAAATATATGAAATCCTATCTTTCCTAAACTACCTTAATGATTGTCCTATCTATTTCCCTCTTTTGCCATTTTTGTAAAAAATCTCAAAATGTCCTAATCCTATCATATTCTAGCTTATTTTATTGGGCAAATAAAAAAGTGTATATCAATTTTATATTTAATATAAAATTGTTCGTATTCTAGCTTATTTTATTGGGAAAATAAAAAAGTGTATATCAATTTTATATTTAATATAAAATTGTTTATATTTTTAATAAAATTGTGGGCTTTTTACAAATTGTTTATATTTTTAATAAAATTGTGAGCTTTTTACAAATTTTTTATATTTTTAATAAAATTGTGGGCTTTTTACAAATTGTTTATATTTTTAATAAAATTGTGGGCTTTTTACAAATTGTTTATATTTTTAATAAAATTGTGGGCTTTTTACTCCATCGAGCCCCTGGCTCAGCCCAAGCACATACACTAATCACCACAGGACTGAGGTCGATAACCACAAGCTAAACCACAACCAAATCCAAGTCATGAGGGGAGGGGCCGAGTGCATGCGCAAAGTCCCAATTGATTGTATGAGTGTGCATAGCCTTTGGCTCGTAGTCAAAACATGTAAAACCTCAACACGTATATAAAAACCAATATCGCTTATACGCCCGGTGAATGTGGGATTATCCCACCGAACACCTTTGCCACCAACCGTCGCAAGAGCGACACTTTGCCACCAACCATCGCAAGAGCGACACTTTTCCACCAACTGTCGCAAGAGTGACACTTTGCCACTAACCGTCGCAAGAGCGACACTCCTCCACCAATCGTCACAAGAGCGACACTTTGCCTCTAAACGTCGCAATAGCGACACCTTCCTCTAAACGTTGCAATAGTGACACCTTGTCTCTGTAACGTCGCAAGAGCGAAAAGTTTCCCCAAACCGCCGCAATAACGACGCCTTCCATGAAACGTCACAATTCTGACACCTTGTCTAAATGTCGCAATAACGACATATTTCAGCAATCCGTCACAATTACGACACGTTTTTGAAAACGTCGCAAGGCCGACACTTACCTTTAAGTGTCGCAATACCGACACTTATCTCCAAACGTCGGTATAGCGACACTTTGTGGCGGGATTTGAAAAATTGATAAAATTTGGGGAAATTTCTGACATTTTGTCAAAAGTGTCGGAACTAAAGTGTCGGAATTTCCGCCAGATGTACTAGTGAAGCTTGGTTTTAAAATGGCTTCTGAAAACTCACATGAAGAGATAGTCCACCTAGATGATTTATGTAAAAAGGAATTATTGTTTTTTATATAGTTGCATTATGATTTATCAAGGCAAACTCCCTCCAAGTGATGAATAAAATCAAGTGCCAAAGTTTTCTTTCCAGCTCATTTAAAAGAAAGTGGGCACATTATTAATTTGCAGGGATTCTCTTTAGGAAAAATAGAAGGTCTACACACAGTCAAGATAAACTGTTAATACAAAGCGCCTAACAATAACAGTGGCCTCCTTCACAAAAACAGAGGATTTTCATTTTGGTTTGGAAAGGCTACAATAGTGGTTTTTGTAATGAACTCCTTTGTTGACAAACTAAAGAAAAACACATTTGATATACAAGACTTTCTTCTCTTCATAAAATAGTGGGATACTTAGTGGTTTTAAGATGGCAGTGGTAGTGTTGTTACGAGCCTTATTCAAAATAACATCACCTAGGTAAATTATGGAGGTCTCACAGGGCATGTGATTAAGTGGAAAGGATAGTATTAAAAATACTGTTAAAGGAGGTAAAGTGTTTGTTAAAGAAATAACCCCTTAACAAATGCACAAAGCCACTTTTCAAAAGTTTCTTTCAAAGCAAAAAGGAGAAGTTTGTTTTTTAATCGAAATGAGGGAAACATTGGTTTTTTAAATATAAAGGAGCTCGACCACTTTTCATTCATCATTATGAAAACCCAAGTCAAGGCAAGAGAAGCAGTTTAAGAGTGTTTTTTAAGAAAATACCTAGATTTTTGAACGTGCGGTGCGCCTGTAGGCATTCACTGAAAAAAATTGTGAAGGGCGCGATGCGCCTGTAGACGTGCATGGCACGCTTGTGCCCGGCACCCAGGGCCAACCCGACTACATCAGCACAGCGCGTTTATGCCCATTCAGACCCGCCCGGACCACTGTCAACACAGATTTGCAAATAGCCCTCAAGATTGCCAAAAACTCCAAATTTACACAGAGGGGTCATCACAATGACATCAAAAGACATGGTTAATAGGTATCTATGGTTCTTATCTGCCTAATTTTTTGATTTAAAAGAATGATTAAATCAATTTTGCTAAAAGGAGAAACAAAAAAAATTTCATGTTTATTAAGATAAAGAGAAACAGTAAATAAGAGGAAGGGGCTTATTGACAGTTTGAAAGGGTTTTGAGTAATTAAGAGAACAAGAGCACAATTTGCTCTCAAAACATATCTTTTTTTCCAACCTAGGAAAGAACAGAGATTTGAAAGGAAGGATAGTAATTTTCAAAAGAGGAAACATAGATATTTCCAAGAATACTCTATTTTTCCCAAAATCATAGAGAATCACTGTTTAAACACTAGTACCTTGTGAAGGTTGAAACTTATTTTTCAAGAACGTAAGAAGATTATACAATCTATGAAGGGAAGACAGGGTTTGTTTTAAAAATTTCTTACTAAGTAACAGGGAGGCTACTTTCTTTAGAGAAACAAAGTGATCTTCATCCAAAAAGGATTGGTTTGCTCAGTCTCTTAAAACAGAGATTTCAAAATGACAGTGATTAAAAGATAAAGATTTGTTGTCAATGTTTAAAGGAGGTCTTCTTACTGTGAATAGCAAAGGATAGAAACAGTGAATAGGAAGGAAGAGTTTTTAGTTTCAAAAACAAAAGGGAGCTTGTCTTCATAAAACACAAATAGATTTTATTAAAAGCCTTTTGCTCACAACACAATTCATAAGAAGGGAATTTGCTTTCACTTATCAAAAACTTGTTTGCCAACTAGGGGAAAACTCAATCTTGCAAGGAGGAAAGGGTGTTTTGATTGAGGGCCTTTTTCAGTGATCATTTGAACAGTTTGTCTTGGTAATTCAGTGAAAGGTATCAAAAGCAAAAATGCCTCCAAAGAAGGACAGAAGAAGTGGGTATCACAATAGGTATGAGCCTATTACAACTCAAGAGGTGAATGAATCTCCTTCAGTACTCGTCAATTTTCATGAAGTAGGATGCTTGGAATTTTGCCAAAATGTCCAAGAAGTGAAAAGTCACCTTCCTTTAACACATTTGTTTGCTTTGAGTCTGCAAGGAAAGCATGTCCATCTAGCAGGTCTGGATTTGAAACTCTCTCCTAGGGCTATCTCCAAAACTACTAAGATCCCCTATATAGGAGAAAAATGGTTCAAACAAACATACCTAGATCTGAATCAAGACAAACCCTTTCTAAAACCAGACCATCAGGATGGTTGCCAAGCTATTTTCCCTTTTTCCCACTTGTTTACCAACTATGCCCCTCTCATGAAATTCATCATGAAGTATTTCACATGTGAAGGGAGGTTTTCCTGGATTTATGCCTATCACATCAGGCTTCTTATGCATTTCACAAGAACTCAATTGCTGAACCTACATTTCTTCCTCTATAGAAGCATTGAAAAGGTGGCCTCTACTATCCAAAATAGGCCCTCAGCACAACAACAAGCTTGTCTATTTCATCATTCCCTTATCAAGATCATTATCTTCCATCAACTTGAGAAAAAGGGAGTTTCTTGAGACTCTTTCATCTCGCATCCTGATTTTTCCATTGCCTCTTCATCTCATGCATCTTCCTCACCATCTACTCATCATGTTTCTGCTTCTTCTAGTAAATCCACTCCTAAAAGACAAAAATCCCCCTTGATTGAGAGTGAAGAAGAGAAGAATCAAACTAGTGATGAAGAAGGGCAAAGTGACAAGAAGCAAACTAGTGATGATGAGGGACAAAGCAAATAATCTAAGCATGACAGCGGGGATGAACACAATGATGGTGAGAATAATAGTCATGAAGAGGAACATGATGGCAGCCAACGTAGCAGTGAGCATGAGGGTGATGAGGGAAAAAACAATGAAGGAAAAGAACACAACAGGCATGAAGAAAGAAGGGATAGAGATAAGCATAACAGTCCTCAAGACGACAAACAAAGTGGCAGCCAAAACAATGATGATGAGGGTCATGACAGTGCTCAACAAGACACTTATGATGAGAAACAAGACATCCCTCAAGCAAGTAATGATGATGAAAATCAAACACCAAATAGTGAGCATTCCAAAGAGGGCAGCATGGAGCAAAAAGACCAAATCAGTGACTGTGAGCATAGCAGTGGTGAAGATAAACAAGGAAATCTTCAAACAGAAGAAATAAGTCACAAAGGTGAAGCTGGAGAAAATGATGATGGAGTCACAAAGGTAAAAGACCAAGTTTAGCAAACACAAGTAGATAAACCTCCTCTATCTTCTCCTCCACGCAGCCAAGAGCATGTGCTAGCTGCCTCTCCTAGGCAAGGGGCCATGACTCTTCCTCCAAAAGTGGCGAAGCCTAGAAACACTAGATCAAAAAAGAAGAAGATCACTCCAGCAGCGACTAGCAATATCACAAGAGAGCTAAGAAGTAGAGGCAAAATGCCTAAAAAGAGCATTGTTGAATTTCCAAAGAGAAAGAGGACCAAGAAGTCTATCCAAGAGAAGGGGAAAGAAAAAGAGGAGAGTAGTCATGAAAAGGAAAGGGAGTTTGATATCATATAGATAGACAATGATGATAGTGATAATGAAGCTATAATCCTTGAGGCTCTTTTTTGAAACAGAGAAGACCAAATTCATGACCTACAAGCTGATCTAGAAATCTCAAAGGACTTCATACATGTTCTACAGATGCAAGACAAACAAATGAGTGGTCAAATGGCAGTTTTTGAGGCTTGGGATTTCAAATACCAAAGGGAAGCCTCCAAAGCAAAAGCCAAGCTTGAAGAGCTTATGGGAAAATTTGATAATACTGAAGAAGAAGAGCAGCCAAAGAGAAAGAGGCCTAGGACTATGGGTCTCAAGAAAGCTTTGGAGAAAAAGAAGGAAGAAAAGGCGGCCCTTGTTCAATTTTATCCTCTCACTCGATTACTCGCCCAAGAAATAGAGAATGTTAAATACTCATTGCTTGAAAGAGCCAAAAAAAATTTGGAGGATAAATTAGAGAAAGCTAACAGAGACTTGAGTCTACAAAAGAAGATGATCGGGCACTACAAAAAGTTAAACCAATTTGCCCGAAGAAAATTCAAACTTGTTCAAAAAAGGCTCAAGGCTGCCCGAAAGAGGCGCCTGATAGAAAAAGTGGAGAAAGGCACATCAGTGCTTGAAATATTGGCCTCAACTTCCTTACATGTTTCTAAGAACCCATGAGGGGCTTGCTTGCCAAAATTGAGCAATTTTTGACAAGATTTTGTTTTTTGACATTTTTGGGCTTAATTGCAGAAATTCATGGGCGCCGCCATTTTTGTTTGAAGAATCCTCAGATGTTGAGAGTGGTATCATTAGATGCATTAAATTCAAGGGCATATATTCCGAAAATTTCAGGTCCAAAGGAGGTGTTTTGGTCCCCCGAAGAGGCGAAAAACAGTGATTTTTTAACTTTCTGCCTCACATATCAGCATGGGCTACTTTTCTGGTTTTTTTCACTTAGTTCCATTTTTGACAGATTTCCCATCATTATTTTTGGAAAAATCAAGTATTTCCAGAAATTATACATCCTGGGATTTCTAGCGAGCCATCACGGGCCTCATTTCAACATCGGGAGGTCCCTCAAAAGTGGTCTACAAGACAGGAAATTTTCTATTGCTACGTTCTTGTAGCATTTTGGAAAAAAGGTAGTTTTCTGTAGTGGCTTATCGAAATGTGCATTAGGCCATTTTTTAGCCATTTTCAGTAATGAAAAGTGAATATTTTTTCCTTTTTTAGCATTTTATAGATATTTTGAAGATATTTTGTGCCTTGGGCTTTGCAAAGCCTCAAGGACAAAATCAGATATTTGTTTTTAGCCTATGAGCTTCTAGTCAGTTTTGTGAAGCTTATCTTCTCATTCTCCTATATAAATCATAGAGAATCATTGTAATATTGTTGGTTGAAGAATTGATAAACAAGCTGGACTTTGAAGAGCTTAAGAACTTGACTAAGCTTAGAAGCAATATATGTTATGAGTTTTGATGATCAAACTTGTTTTATGGAGTGAATAGCTTGACTTGCTTGCCTAGATGAAGGAGAGTATCTATGTGCAGGATTCCATGGCTTGGTAAATGGTATTGTACTTCTTTTCAGTTATGTTTTCTTAGTTTTTCACATATGTATCAATGCTTCTTGCTTGTTTTAGGTCAGTAAAGAATAGTTTATGGTATGCCCATGGAGCCACATCAAATTTCCTGATTCATTACAGCTTCTATGTTTTCAAGGCTTTCTTGGTCATGTCAAAGGATTCTTAATTGCCCTTTGGTCCACTAGAAACTTGTTATTTATTTCCTTAATGATTAATATGACATGCTATCTTGTTTGATTCATGGTATTCCATGTTTACTTATGGCTGTTTAAACCTCATTAATGAAATATCCATTGAAGTTTTGACTGTCTAGTTTAAATCAGAGAGGTCTTGTTTCGATCTTGCCCTCTTCCTATACTTGTAGACTTATCTCAAAGTTCTCATCAGTTTGAATGTGTTTCTTAGGATTTTACTTTCCACATTTTGAGTTTTTGGTTTGTTTTATATGTGTTCTCAACCACTGAAGGTCATTTTCCCACAGTTAGAGGATCTTATACTTCTATGCATCACCTGAATGTTTATTTTATGCATCTATGAGTTTGAGTTTGATTCATAGTGATTAATGGTTAGCCCTACCACATGAATGCTTGTTGTTTAAACTATATATGCTTAATATCCCTTTGTCTTTCACAAACTTGATGTTCATTTCACTTCATAAACCACTTGAAATATCCATTCACTATACTAAATCGGCCTTGCAGTACACCCTACCCATTGTCTCAACATCCTTGGCTTGCTTTTGACCCCATAGCCCAGTTGATCTCATTTTCTTGTTCTATTTTGATCCACTTGATCAGTTTCCCCCCCCAAACAACTAAAAAAAAACAAACAAACACACTTAACAACTAGCCTAAAATCTAAACAAACTAAGCGAACAAGCTCACATCCTTCACTTCATTAGAGAGAGCCCTCTATGAGTCCAGGAAGGCTAGGTCCTAGGGCTCCAAAGATTGGTTTGATGTTACTCCGTCATTTGGTCCATCAATCTACCAAATCACGGGAACCTAACAAATTTCAGAAAAAATAGAATAAATAATAATAATAATAATTAAAATAAAATTGAGATAAAGTAGTAAATTTAGTGGAGGATTTTGTGCTCCAGGTTTTTGCAACCCATGTTTTTTCCCATGGGATTCTTATCTAATGGTTAAATCACATAAAAATGAAATTAAAATAAAAATTAAGGAAAAATAATAATTAATAATTTTAATAAAATTGAGATAAAATAGTATATTTATGGATGGAGGTTTTTGTGCTCCAGGATTTCACGATGCATGTTATTCTTCTCTAAAGGTCAAATTACATTAAAAAAATTAAATTAAAATCAAATTTCAAAGAAAAAAATAAAAATAAATAAAAATAAAAAATTGATAATTGATAATTAAAATAAAATTAAGATAAAATAGTAAATTTACAGATGGATGTTTTTGGGCTCCAAGTTTTATCAACCCATGGTTTTTCCATGGTATTCTTCTCTAATGTAGCCTTTTTAAAGGTGTTATTTTCTAATGTGAGACGTTCATTGAAATAAATCCTTTTAACTAGATATTTTCCACAACAAATATCATAACCTTGAGCAATTTTCATATCCAATTTGGCAAAGAAAACCACACAATAAAGTCACACTACACAAATAATTTATAGCTCTATGGATTTATGTCTTCTAGTTAAAACTTGGGAAAAACAACCTTTCTCACTTTTCTACATATCCTTCAAAGATTATATTTTTTTAGGATGTTTTGTATGTTATTGATTTGATTTTAACCATTAGTTTTAACTTCCACATGAAAATTCATTGGAATATGTATCTTAGATGTTCATAACAACTAAATTTAGATACAAGTGTTATTGAGTTTTATTTAGGAGATCGAATGATAGCATTAAGAATAAAATTAAATGAAGGATAGTTAATATCTCTGACTCTTGCAAAGACAAAGATATAGATTCTTATTGAGTTTTACAATATAGTAGAGGATCCTATTAGGTTTTACTGTCTAACAACAAAGCTTCAATTGGACTATCTTAACCAGTCTAGATCCATCTTAACTCTAGATCTATTAAGTTCCAATAGTAATCAAATCTCTCGAGGTGCTTACATTTCCTCTTGTTTTGAACTAAAAATAGAGAGTTGCACCAAGAGAGATTTGATCCCTCTCAGCGCTTAAACTTATCAAAGTTAAGATGGATCCAAAATGGGTTATATAAGGAACTAGGGTCATGTTACAATTATTGAATGTTTTTCTATGTACTTTTATCCTTATTTCCATTTTGTCTTTATTTCTTCAACCCAATTAATGAATTCAATTGAAATTACACGTGATCAACAATATGTTCTATCATATTTCCTTGAAATTGTACCAAATACTAAATTATATTTCCCCATATAGTAGATAATTTCAAAGTCATGTTTCAATATCTTGAAGACCCATTGTTTTTCGCTACAAAGAAAACACCAATTATTTGAAGGTTTTAGCAAAAAAAATTCTAGTAATTTTCAACCATATTGTCACCATAGTGTAGTCCCTTATCACTCACACTAGTTCCTAAACCTAACACAAGCATTGAGGTAGGTTAAGCCATTTCAATAGAAATATCAATTTTTTTCAATACATCCTTCTCAATGTGTCTAATATATTAATTAACATTATTGCATAACAACACCACACAAAGTATGTAAGGTCCACAAGTTTTAAAGAAAGATTTTTCTAGTGTCACCAATAGATTTAATTTCATGGATGTGCAAATTTTCCACATGAACATGTTAAAATATTTTGCAATGATATATTAATTAAATAGGTAAAAAAATTTGGTTAAGCATATTGATGTAAGATTAAAAACTTAGATAAAAAAAATTAGTGCACCTAATACCTATATAAACATTGACACATTGAGTTATAGAGTGCACCACAATAGGGTTAAAAAATTACTTAACCAAAATTTCATTTCTGAAGTATATTCATTTTTGAATCTATAGAAACACCAAAGCTCACTATCCCTCTATGGTTGTCTTACTGCCTTGTGCAGTTTCTCAAATACTTTAGTTCCATAATGGATTTGTATTCATTCTTAAATTTTATAAATGATACCGAATTTATGTTTTTCTCTATGCAACAAACACACCTCAATATACAAGAAATTAGGTAAATTTAATGTTATCCCTTATATTTTTAGTACTTTAAAATTAAAAATTAGGATTTTTTTTTCTTTCACTTTTTTTGTAAAATTTAAACATGGTACATCCCTAGATTTAGTATTATACCTTCATCTAGTCCTTTTCTAAAACCATGGGGGCTTCACTCAATGAATCTTTGAGATATTACGTGTGTTCGTGGCATACTAAAAAAGATCCTTAATTTGAATACATATTGGGAAATATCTCTAAAAATAAAATTATTTAACCCCCTACCAATACAACAACAATACACCTCCCCATTTTAAAAACCCATACTTTCATTAGATATTGTAGGTAACCATTTTTTCATAAAAAAATTTTATACCCATTTATACTTTTTAATTAACTTTGAGCTCCATTTTTAATACCTACCAATATAAAAACCCTTTACCCCTTATTATATGATCAATATACTATGTCATTTTTTCCTAAATATATATCCCCCAATATTAATGCACGTGTTATGGTATTGTTCCCCTAGTGAAGCTCCATTGTCTAAAACACAGTATGAGTGGTCCTCCAACACGTTACAAGCACATTAAAATTAAATTTAGTGATAATTTATCATGCTCTTTGGTGAACTAATAATGTATTGATGCATGTTATGTACTAAACCCTATAATATTACACATGCTAGGAAATTCTAACACATGTTCATGAATTTCCTACATATTCTAGTGTACAAATGAGTAGTAGGAAGCACCAACAATGGTGTCCTCATCAAATACAACGTGGAAAGTTGCTCCAATACACTGCAAGTGAACCATAGAGTTTAGTTGAACATGAAAATTTTTCCCATACTCTTCATTGTTCTTATAAATGTAAGGATGCACTGTTGGTCGCCAACATTGTCATCTTTAGCCAACCTTTTTTCCATACTATTCCCTTACCTATTATGTTTATTTTGTATCATAAACTTACAATTTTAACCCCAAGCACCCATAATTAGTGTGATGAGCTAACATTTGCTTAATCCATTGAAATCCTATGTTTTTGATCAAATTTAGGTGGGATTTTTAGGTTATGTTAATAATGTTAAGAATGCAGTTCACTTATGTTACTAGCAAGTGTTGGGTCATAAAAAGGTATCTTTTGAACACCTAATTAGCCTACATTAATCATCAATCTAGGAGCGACTTTTTATTTCAAGAGTGTACTCTGTCTGAGGCTGCAATGATCTAAGAGCAATGTTGTGAAGATGTAGTACAGAATAAAAAATGCAAAAGTAACAAATGCTTGTAAAGAAACCTAATTACAG
Source organism: Pinus albicaulis (assembly GCA_034641835.2). Lineage (NCBI taxonomy): Eukaryota > Viridiplantae > Streptophyta > Pinopsida > Pinales > Pinaceae > Pinus > Pinus albicaulis. The sequence goes on from CM076581.1 coordinate 1,258,011,883, forward strand.
TGACATGAATGGAAATATTAAACTACATCAACCTTGCAAAACATCGATCAGGGATGCAGTAGTAGTAACTCTTTCCCTTAGAAATCGATGCAATATGACCAATCTGGGGACTTGGAAGCAACAACCTCTATCCTCTACAGTTGGAGATTTTAAAGCAATTAAAACGAAAGAAGATTCAATGAAAGCAACTTAAAAGAAACGAAATCTGGAAAGGAACAACAGTATGTAACTATAACTCATCTGTTTGCTAATCAAAGACTATGAATAAGCAATGAACAGAAATGGAACAACAACGTGAAATGAACAGCAATTACGATTCTAACATAATCAAGCAAACTAGATTTCTATGCTTCAATCCTGTCGACAGCCACTTACCACGCAACAATCGATTGTAACAAATCATAAACCAATGGAACAGCAACTCAAATTAGATACACAACAACAATGATATTAACAAGGTAATCGAACAACGAACGTGCTTCTTGTAAAGGATGAAATAGAAATGACTCTGTATTTGATTTAACAACAATAAACCAGTTCTGTAATCGAAACAAACATTAAACACACTTCACACGACAGTAAACAAGGATTAAAATACAAACATCGAAGTGATTCCACCAGAGCTGGGCCCTTAGCGCCAGTGAAATACTGTTGGGCTAATTCAGAACTGTAGAAGGTAGATGAAACACGTGTCTTATAGTAAACCAACATAAAGCATTACAGAGAAGTTTCTCTCAAGGCCGAGAGTCAATAAAACATTATATTACAGAGGAAATGTTTAAATGTAAAGTCTTTCGACTAACTCAGTGACTTCAACAACAACCGTACTTTTGTCACTAAAGGACATGGCTTTATATATCAAATCTCGACGGACCAATCAAGAAATAAGATGAGTTTGAACAATGATCCCTCAAGATCGAAAGATCCTGAGGGATTCGCTCCTCTTTGTTTAGTCATCATCCTGTTTACTCTGACCGAGGCCGAGTTGTCCCCTGTCTTTTCTGGGCTATTCGTTCAGATCTCCTTGCCTTTGGCTGGATATCGTTCAACACTGATGGAGAAGCAGTTAGATTATTCTCAACTCCGCCTTTGGTACAGCTGTTCACCTCTTCGAATTCCTGTTTATCAATAAAAAAGTAACCTTTAGTCGTATTTTTGTACTAAACATAAACCTTTCCAATTCTATTGTAATTCTTATGATAAATTACCTTTCCAAGGCAAACAGGAGTATATCTATGGTAAAAGAATGAGTAAATACATAGTAATTTCATACCTCTTTCACTGCCCAACATACCCCCCTGCTTAATCTTTTTCATGCCCTCATGAAAACTATAGTTCACATGGAGAGCAGTCAAAGAATAAGCCGAATAAGGTTTGTCATCAATAGGCCTAAAACCACGTAGTGCAGCTAATTCCTCAAAAAAATGTTCTATCTGTCCTTTAGGAAGTTCATAAATAGCTTTGTAGTCCGAAGCAGGGTACCATGCAATAGGGCTGTGGAACCTACGTCCTAACCAGTATGGTCTTTCTTTTAAAACGAGATGGCTATAGGAAATGAAGTGGTCTGCAGCTAGCCCAAAGTTTCTATAATTAAATGGTTCCCTATTTTGCACATTCTGATTCGAGGTTCTGCATCGGACCTTGGTTGCTATATAAGCTTGGTTCCCAATGGATGAAAAATAGTCTATTCCATTCAAAATAACTTATTTGTGGACAGGCCCCAGGGTTTGGGTAACGCCTTCCTTTGTCATCAAACTTTTCTGTCTAGCCCAAAATTGAAGTGGGTCCTGAGGTTCACTTCTGACCCATAGATCCAATTCATTTTCCTGCCTTTGAAAGACGTTATAGGCTTTTAGCCATTTTAATTGATTTACAACAAAGGAAATGAATGCCTGAAACTGAACATCTCCAATAAAAGGGCTAGGGTTTGATTCACAGTCATTTTCAAGTATTAGATTATGCAAGTAAAATTCACACAAAAGGCATTGTACTTTGATCCCATAAAGTTTGCAGCATGATATAAAGTCATCTATGGTTTTTAGCTCTATGGATTTCCCTGCCCTAACTGCCTTGATCTTTAATTGTAAATATCTTTCTAGTAAAAACAAAGCATAGTTTTTGGCGGGGCATCTATAGGCTAAGACATCAGTATACAAGGAGCAGAGAGTGTCCATTTGATTGTAGGCAAGTTTTAGTTGGTTCATTACCTTATCAGCCTTTACGTCTGCTTTTTGACGTTTTTCATGAGCTTCAGCTTCTGCTTCATGAATAATTCTCATTTGTTGCTGCAATTCCTGATATCTCTTTCTTGGGACAGTATCTTCCTCCAATCTCTGCCTTTCTATTCGGGCCTGTGTCAATTCTTCTTGAAGTCTAACCAGTGTCGGATCACTAAAAGTGTGCTGACTGCTAGATTGCATATTTTCACTTAGAACAGGTTCCTTTGGAACAGCTTGTGTTGGAACAGCCGTTTGTTGCTCCGCATCCTCATAATTAGGCTCAGGTATGGTTTCTTCTGTAACTTGGGGGTTCCTATTAGCGGTCACCCTTCTCTTTTTCGAACTTCTTTTGATAGCAATGCTTCTTTTCTTAGGGGCTCGCTTACGCATCTGTTTTATTCTCAAAACCCTAATGGTTTGCCTGAGCTGTTCTACTAGTTTATGAAGCTTTATTTGTTCCCTACGAAGCTTCTCAATCTCAGTTGTTTTCATCCTCTTTCTTAATGGAACAGCTGCTCCTTTATCTGAACCTGTTTGCTCAACAGAGTTTTGGCCTATGTTAGCCATGCCTTCAGTAAAATTCTCTTCTTGATCTTCTCCTTGGGGTTCTTCTTCCACATTCATACGCCCTTGGTTAAATTCTCTGGGAATCATATTCTCAGTTAACTCTGCAGTCTCCTGGGGGCTTCCAGCGTCGGTGTTCTCTTTCTCCTGTTCACGCCTCTCAGGAGAAGCAACCCTAGCTTCGCTAGGGTTTGTTGTTTCATTCAGTTTTTCTCCAGCTGTTTCTTTATCAATAGCAGAGTACTCTGGTAGTTGATTAATATCAATATTGAGGTCCAAGGGGCTATGAGGCCGTGCATAATCACTCATATTGGCCAAAATCTGGGCCAATTGGTCTTCCTGTAAAGGGCTTACGATAGCATTTTCGGGAAGCTCTGTTTCATCCTTATTGCTGCTATGATTGTCCTCATCCTCCTCACAGGTGTGATAACTTCCTTCCTCCTCATCTGAATCCCGAATTTCTCCGTCAACTTCTTCTCCCTCAGTGTTTCCTTTGATTTCTTCTTCCTCACTATCTCCTTCCTCTACACTGGATTGTTTTTCACTACCGGTATGGCGACTTATTTCTTCTTCGTCCGAGTAGCTAATTTCTCCTTCCAATTCTTCTTCCTCATTAGTACGAGGGCTTACTCACTCCAATTGTGGAGGTTGTTCCAGGGGCTGGTTGTTACTGCCCGGAAGTCCTTCCACCATCCTCCTACTTCGTTTCAATTGGAGCCACTGTCTGTGAGTAGAAGGCTCAGCTATTGAGCCAGCCATCCTCTTCCGTTTTGGAGCAGGTAGAGTTAACCCTCCGTCAATGGAAAATATTAACTCTTCCCAGCTGGTCTGTTGCTGGGCGAGGCTACGATTCACTATTAATCGTATTAGACAATGGTGGCTGACCACCATATCTGCATGTTGGGATTTTCTTATACTACGAGCAGTATCATGCAACAAAGAATTTAAAACTGCAGGCAAATTAATGGTGCATTTCTGTTTTAATACAACCAGTAGCTTAAGGTGGCGAGGTCTTACCACATCCTTTCTTCCGTCGCACGTTATGTAAACCTGCACAATCTTGGGCAACTCTGTCCATGCTTCTCCTAATGACGTTGGCTGGACTCCCTTACCTTTGATAACTAACGTCTGTCCATCATCTTGAAAAATCTTCATGGCTTCTCGAATCCTAATCTTCTTCTGAGTCCAAATAGTCCCTTGCGTGGGAATGCTAGACACCTCTGCAATTATCTCGTCGGATACAGCTATCTGTCTTCCTCTGACCATGGAGGATCCTTCCTGTAGGTTCAATAAAAATTCGGTGGCCACTGCTTCATGGGGTTGCTGCATCCTCATGAAATATGTAATCCACCCCAGTCTTTCTAAAATTTCTCGTGCAGCATCAGAGACGCTCAGCACCTGTTGTTCACTGCAAATTGGTTGTCCTCCCATCTCTGCGTTCTGTTAATTTTTCTCAACACACATTAATCACAATGGAACAACACAGCACAGTACGTTGAAAATTTGTTATTTCCTAAAATGCAGGGATTTAGTTCATATACAAGTAAAGAAATCTCGGGGTTTGATTTGCATGCAAACATCCGTGCCCCCCGAATGAATGAGAGGTCATCCTCGACCATCAATTGAGAGAGGCAAGTGTGGCACAACAGCAGTACAACAGTAAAAAGCATGCATACTTATGATACATTCAATCAAATTATAGCAATTACTGAAATCAATGCATGTGATGAATCGGTAATAAATAGAAAATCGTTTTGTAATGATTCAAATACGAGGAGAAGGGACAGCATAAGATAAACATAAGTACAATAGCATTATTTACCATTTCGAACTAATATGATCGATTTGTAATGATTTTATGTATAATAGGTTCGGAGGTAAAGGTGAGGAGTTCATATTTTCTTTTGACATTTAAATAGAGATATAGGAAAAGGGTTAAATATAACTATTGATGTGTATGAATGTGACTTCAATACCATCGGCAGAGCTCTGTTGCCCACAGGTGTCCATAACCTTGACAGAGTTGCTTTCTTACCCACGGAACCATTGTCCTTTATTTATACCGAGGAAGTGTTTTTTGTTGAATATCATGACGGAGGCCATTGTGCTGGCTTGGTGACCAGATAAACCAAAATTCCATTCACCGGGAAGAAGTGAAAGGTGGGCTGGTCGGCTCATGATGAGACCTCTTGTTCCAAGGACTTCTTGATTTTTTCAATTGTCTATTGGACCATTTCCTTAGTTTGGTGGCCATGATGGGAATGCCACTTCATTTCCTTCCCTATGATCACTGTAGGCTGGATCTTGATGAGACCCCCTATCCTCCATCTGCAAAATCATTATTAATAAAATATGTAAATATTATTCCTTTTTTTTTATACAACACTTTTCCTCAGTTATTCATAAGGGATGGCTCAACACTCCTTAAGAGTAGGGATGGTGGAAGAAGTCTGAACATCTCAATAGAAAAAAAATGCCCTTATTCCTATTCCATAGATAAACATCAAAGAAAGTTATAACATGTGGGAAAGAACCAATCATGATAAAAATAATCGATCAGATTTATTCAATGGTAATAAAATAGAAAAGTTATGTTATTGATCATGTCCCTTTTTCCTTTTTTCTTATCATTACTAGACAATTTTCTTAAAAAAATGACGATTTATTTTATTTGCTGATTGCAGTAAGCTTTAATTTGTATGATTGTATATAAATGATATATTTTCCTTTATAAAAGCGATCAAAAATTTGAAATGCTGGCTTAAAACAAAAAACAATCCACTCAAAAAAGTGTTGTTCCTTTAAAAAGAACAGCAAAACAATCTGCGGAACTGTTGTTCCTTTCGAAAGGAACAGCAAAAAAAAAAAAAAAAAAACTCTGCAAAAGTGTTGTTCCTTTGGAAAGGAACAACAAAGGCACTCTGCGGAACTGTTGTTCCTTTCGAAAGGAACAGTAGAAGTGCTGTTTAGAAAGGAACAGAAAAATAAATGAAATAAACAGAATTTTTTTTCTCTTTTATTCTCTTTTAAAGAAACTGAATTTCATGAAACAAACGATGAAGAAATAAAGAAGTAATATTAACAGAATGTTTAAAAAAAAAATTCCATAAAACAACAATCAAGAAACGGAAAAAAATGCTTTATGTACAAAATAAAAATAAAAAACGATTTATCAAACTGGTGCCGAGGAGGATTTCTCCCCTTCAGCGATAATTTCCATGGTAGAATCTTCCCGTAACTATTGGTAAAAGGATTCCCGGGTAAGAGGTTTATGATACAATCATACTTGATGACCGTTTACCTTAAAGGAATGTCCAGATCCGTCAATGGTAACTAGTAATAGTGCCATTATCATGCACTTTTTGTATTTCATAGGGTCCAAGCCATCGTGTCTAGAGTTTTCCTGGGAAATCCTGAAACCTAGAATCATATAGGAGTGCCCAGTATCCTTCGTGGAAGATCTTTTCTTTGATATGGGCGTCATGCCATTTGGCTCTCTGTTGCTGAATTAATGCTGTGTGCTGAAGAGCAGAGAGCCTAATTTCATCTAACTCATTGATTTGCTGTAGTCTTTTAGCCTGGGCTTCATTCAAATTTAGACCCACCTTTTGAGTTGTTCTTAATGTTTGAATTTCGAATTCTATAGGAAAGATGGGTTCTTTTCCAAATACCAATTGGTATGGTGAATATCCTGTAGTAGGTCTCCACGTTGTTCGATATGCCCACAATGCTTCTGGCAATCTGTAGGCCCAATCTCGTCTATGTGAGGCAACGGTTTTTGTTAATATAGATTCAATTACTTTGTTCATGCTCTCTACTTGGCCATTGGCCTGTGGGTGATATGGAGTTGTAATCTTGTGTTGAATGTGGTAGTTTTGCAATGTTTCAGCTAATTTATTACCTACAAAATGTTGTCCTCCATCTGTGATTATGTCCCTTGGGAGGCCATAGCGCACAAATTTTTGGAAAAGAAACTGTATTACAGAGTCTTCTGTAGCTTTTGAAAGAGCCTCTGCTTCAACAACCCATTTGGTGACATACTCAGTTGCAACTAGGATGTATGTTTTTTGGTTTGATGGGGGGCTAATAGGACCAAAAAATTCAAGGGCCCAACGTTCAAACGGTTCCATCACTAGTTGAGGGTTCAAAGGAATTTCATCAGACTTCCCAGGGTGACCTACCCTTTGGAATCTATCAGAGGCCTGAATGAATTTTTTAACATCTTTAAATATAGTAGGCCAATAATAACCTATTCGTAAAACTTTATGGGTAGTTCTACGATCTGCAAAATGTCCGCCACACTGTCCATCATGGCATGCTTTCAAGATGTCAAATACCTCACCCTCCCTAACGCATCTCTTTATTTGCATATCTGCACCTGTATGAAATAGGTAGCCTCCAATCCAGGAGAAGCGGGTAGGTACTACGGTGTATTATTTGCTTACGTTCATTAAGGGATAGATGTTTAGGCAATTTACCTATTGCCAAATAGTTTTCTATATTAGCATACCACGGTGTTCTGATAGTAACAGCGAAGAGATGTTCATCCAGAAAGTGGTCTTCAACTGCTTTTGTATCTGTTGGCTTTGGCATTCTTGACAGAAAGTCAGCTACAGGGTTCTCTTTCCCAGGTCGATCTCTGATTGTGATATCGAATTCCTGCAGTAAAATCAACCATCTTGTCACTCTTCCATTTGTAACAAGTTTATCTGCTAAAAAATTAATGGCAGAGTGATCAGTATATAGTACTATAGGATACCCAGTTATATAATGTCTAAATTTTTTTATAGCATGAACTATAGCTAAAAATTCTTTCTCAGTCACAGTATAATTTAATTCAGTAGGGGATAGATTTTTGCTAATATAGTAAATTGCATATGGCTTCTTGTCTTCCTCATGCCCAAGTACTACTCCAATTGCTATGTTTGAGGCATCAGATGAAATTTGGAATGAAAAATTCCAATTTGGGCCCCTCAGCACTGGGGCTATTGAAACAAGCTTTTTCAGATCATTAAAGGCATTGTCACATTTATCTGTCCAAATGAAATCAACATTTCCAGTCAGTGCATATAAAGGTGCAGCTATTCGAGAATAATGTTCTATAAATCTTCTATAGTATCCAGAAAATCCAAGAAAGCTATGTACCTTTGTTTGTGTGGTGGGTGTGGGAATTAACAATATTATTTGAATTTTAGCTGGGTCTAATTGAATTCCAGCTGCTGAAATATAATGCCCTAAGATAACTCCTTCGGTCATCATCATAAGACACTTTTCGTGGCTTAAAAAAAGCCTAGTGTCAATACATATTTGCAATACCTTTTCTAGGTTTTCCAATGCAGGCTCAAAGTCATCCCCATAGGGTGTCAGATAATCCATATATACTTCGAAACCTTCATTTATTAAGTCTGCAAAAATGCTGAGAATTTCCCTTTGGAATGTAGCAGGGGCATTGCATAGGCCAAAAGGTAGGACTCGATAAGCAAATGTCCCCCATGGATAGGTAAAAGTAGTTTTGTCCTGGTATTCAGGGGCAATCTGTATTTGATTGTACCCACTGAAGCCATCTAGGAAAGAAAATAATTTCTTCCCTGCTAATGTGTCTAATACCTGGTCAATGAAAGGAAGGGGAAAGTGGTCTTTCTATGTTTCCTTATTAGGTTCACGGTAATCTACACATATCCTCCACTTCCCATTCTTTTTTGGTACCACCACCAATGGAGAGACCCACTTGCTATTAGATATTGGGTAGATGAAATTAATATCCAATAGTTTTTTTAATTTAGCTTTCACAATATCTTTAAGGTGAGGATTTAGTCTTCTTTGAGGTTGGCCAATGGGTCTTGCATCTTAGTCAATATAAATGTGGTGAGTACACAATTGAGGATCAATTCCTTTCATGTCGGGGTAATCCCATGCAAAGGCTGCTTTGTATTTTCATAATAATTGGACCAATTTCTCTTCTTGTTTAGCAGTGAGATTTTTATTAATGTTTAGAGTTTTTCCAGGCTCAATTTCTACAACCTTGCTATTGTAAATAGAAGTAGTAGGTATTGCTTGATCAGGAATATCTTTGAAAGGATCTTCTTCTTATTTATTATCGAATGCTGCCTTGATCATGTGACATTGAAAATGAGATCTGGTTTGTGATTTATTGATAAAATTGTTAATGATATCATCCTCTATTTGATCTTTAAAATCAAGAGCTTTTTCTATAGTTAGAGGTGATCTCATATTTTCCATAAGATATGATGCAGGTGGTTTTCTTATTTTGATTATTGAGAGACTTGGCTGGGATGGGGGATATAGGGCTAAATTCTTGACATAATTTCCCCTTGTAATTGTCATGTTGCCTTGTCGGCTTCCAATATAAGCATCAGCAGTTGCCAACCGAGGTCTACCTAAGATTAACGGGTGTCCATCTAGTCAATTCTTTCGATTGATAACCAGGAAGTCAGCAGGGTATTCCCAGGAATCTACAGATACCATTACATCTTGTAGTATACCCTCTGGTTTGACTACTGATCAGTCAGCCAATTCCAACAAGGTTGTTGTTGGTTCTAGTGATGTAATGCCAATTTTTTTATAGGTGGTGGTCATCAAAATATTGATTACTACTCCCAAATCAACTAAGGCATTTGGAAATGATTTCCCATTGATCTGTACTGTCACTATAGGATTTCCTGGGTCTTCATATTTGATGGGTGTTTCCATTCCTGATAATAATTCAGATAAGGTACCAACTATTTGGACAGTAGGATTGGTTGTTGTTCTCCTCTTTGGCTTCTTTATGCATAATTCCTTTATGGTTTTTGCATATATAGGAATGTCTTGCATAGCTTGGAGGAGAGGGATTTTTATACATAATTTTTTTAATTCTCCCACAAGATCAAAATTAGGTTGTTCTAATGGACGAGGTATAGTTAATAGTTCTGGGAATGGTGGAGAGGAAGTTGTTACTTGTTGTTGACTTCGTTGTTGATTTTGTTGTTGAAGTTCCTTCTCACTTTGTAATGTTTGTTCTACAGGTAACGGATCTTCAATGTGGACATCATTGTTTCTCTCTGTTTCCACTATGACCTAGACCTTAATTGAAGATCATTGCACTCCCTCAGTTTAGTTTCTACTTCTGGGGGTTCCATTATTTGGACAGACTGAACTGGCCTATTTTTTGGGTTTAGGTTGGGTTGGGATGGGAGTTTTGGTATTAAGTTGGTCTGGGGGTTTGTATTAGGAGCTGGTAGTGTAGGTTGAGAGATAGGAATTGATCCGACTGGTTGATTTGTAGGTTTTTACCAGTTTGACTGCCAGGCCTGACTCTGGGAAGTAGAGGGGGACCATTGTGTAGGCCAAAATGGTGGGTAGAAAGGAAATCTAGGCCAATTATTTTGGTTTGTTTGATTTGGCCAAGATGTGGGAGGAAATGACTATTGTGACCAATTAGGGAAAAGTGGTTGATTCTACCACATCCCACTATATTGTTGAGCATTATACTGAGGAGGCCGAAAAGAAAATGAATCATTTGGCATACCTGATGGTCGTGGCTGCCATTGTCAGTGCTGATTAAGCAGACATACCATTTCTGATTCTTCTTCTGCCTCCTTATAAACTGCTTTTAGGCGAGGAAGCAAAGGGCATCCCTCTGTAGGGTGATCTTTCGTGAAAATGGCGTAGACTTTAATCACATCCAACGGGCATTCTTTGTGGCTGTGTTTCTCTCTACATCTGGGATAGAATATTGCCAAGTTTTTCTCTTCTTCTGCCTATTTCTGTTTGGCTTGCATAATATCGAACTGCGTTGTTAGAGTCCCAAGTATGTCTGTCTTAAAGTCTTCTAGGAGATTTCCAATCTCTGCACGAGTCACACCTTCATTAGAGGTCTTAATTTCCCTTGTAATTATATCACGTTCTAATGATTTCAACCTTGTATTTCCCCTCGAACACCTGATACACAAATCAATGATGTTAGGATAACTTTCCTGACATATATCACCTTTTCCCATAATATTCAATGTTTCAACCCATTGATCTTTCATTCCCCTAATTAGTGTGGTTTTCAAAACATTGTCAAGTAACGGTAAAGATGCATAAGGGGATATCTGAAGGTTGTATTGGAACCATTCCACATACTCTTCCAAGGTTTCATTTGGTTTTGCTGTCATTTGGAATATTTCATCTTTTAATTCCCGAGACTTGCAATAATCTTGATACTTCTTTAAAAATGTAGCCTTCATATGATCCCAATCAGTTATGACACCCCCACCTAATCCCATAAACCATCGTAAGGCTACCCCTTTTAATGTAGAAGGGAATAGTTTTAGTTTTTGGGCGTCGATGGTGTGATCATATCCTCTGCACAGCACATCAAATTCAAACAAAAACACATCTGGGTCCTCTGGTGTTAAGCCATGAAATGTGGGAATATGTTGAATGGGGATATCTTTCATGGGTGCATTGACTGCAGTATCTACTATAGGATATTGTAGCGTAGAGGTTTGTTGGGGTGCCTGCTGATTCTGATTTTGGTTCTGAGCCATTTGATCAAAGATATGCCAATATCCTTCTAGGATTTCCAAGGAATTTCTAGGTTGACGAGCAAGGGCAAGAATAGCTTTGACAGCACTCCCTTTGTCTGGGATAATAAGTATTTCCTGTTGACTTACTGTTTGAGGTGATTCAAGACATTGGTTCTGAATAAGTTGAACAACACTTCCCTTATCTGGGCTGCTTATTGTTTGGGCAGTTTTAATAGGATATTTTGAATCTCTAGTTTCTCCCGTTTCCCCTTCTCCTTCTCGAAGATTACTAGAGTTCCCTTCTTGAAGGAAACTTATGCAAGGATTCTCAATTTCTTGGGAATCCTACTCAATTCCCTCTGTTTTACTGTGTATCTCAGCAAAGGCTTCAGATGGTGACTCTGTAGCCTGAAGGGAACTAGTTGGCTGTCTAGAAGTAGTTCTTTTAAATCCTACTGATGGATGAGATTCAGTTCTTTTAAGGATTTCGTCAATAAAGGTTGTGCGCCCAAGGGTCACCGGTCCCTTAGGTTTTTCAATTTTAGGAGGAATTTTGTTTCGCTTAGTTGGTTTATTCATTTAAAGAAACAAACCTTCATTCCTACCTAAAGAAAGAAGCTTACCTGCTTCTACTGTGAAGCAGGCTGCGAGCAAGTGTGTTTCTTGCCCAGTGTGCAGGTTCTTACCTTCCATTTTTAATACCCAATTCTCCGCAAGTAGAAGAAAATCAGCTATGCATTACTCCTTTAAAATGGCATACACTCTCCCCGGCAACAACGCCAAAATGTTGAGTCATAAAAAGGTATATTTTGAACACCTAATTAGCCTACATTAATCATCAATCCGGGAGCGAATTTTTATTTGAAGAGTGTACTCTGTTTGAGGCTGCAATGATCTAAGAGCAATGCTGTGAAGATGTAGTACAGAATAAAAAATGCAAAAGTAACAAATGCTTCTAAAGAAACCTAATTACAGTGAAATGAATGGAAAGATTAAACTACATCAACCTTGCAAAACATCGAGAAGGGATCCAGAAGCAGTAACTCTTTCCCTTAGAAATTGATGTAAGATGACCAATCTGGGGACTTGGAAGCAATAGCCTCTATTCTCTACAGTTGGAGATCTTAAAGAAATTGAAACGAAAGCAGATTCAATGAAAGAAACTTAAAATAAATGCAATCTGGAAAGGAACAATAGCATGTAACTGTAACTCATATGTTTGCTAATCAAAGACTATGAATAAGCAATGAACATAAATGGAACAACAACGTGAAATGAACAGCAATTACGATTCTTACATAATCAAGCAAACTAGATTTCTATGCTTCAATCCTGTCGACAGTCACTTACCACGCAACAATCGATTGTAACAAATCATAAACTAATGGAACAACAACTCGAATCAGATACAGAACAACAATGATATTAACAAGGTAATCGACAATCGTTATAGCATCATTTCTCACCTTCACATGATTCATGATTGCTTCATGGCTTTATGGGCACCCATTCCTACAGACTTGGACAAATTCACTTAAAAACAGTGTAAAATCCTCCATACGCGACTATGCCCGTGTTTTTCCGCGTGTATACGCGAGTACAGCTAGACTTTTCCGCGTATGCCATTAAAATGATTAAAATATATATAAAAATCCCTAATTTCGCGCTGGGTTGATGGTTACTCAGGTAGTTCAACCACCCCAGCCCGTGGCCAACTGTTTCCAACTGCTGAAACTACTTGGAGGGAATATAAAAAGCCCTCATGTGTATGGCCTAAGGGAGAGAGAGAATTATTGATATTATACTCTGTTGGTATTCCCTATCCAAGTCTGATTCCCCGTGCCTCCTGCACTTTCCCAGTTCATTACAGGAAACCCTTGTTTCCTTGAGATGCTCATCTCCCCATATGTCATCTCGTATGCACCAGTTTGGAAGGAGTCTTAGCGAGGCAAGGGCGGGACGGATCCGGACGACGGTCTGCTCGAAGATCGTGGAAGGATTCAGGTGATCTCTCCACTCGTTACTTTTGTACATGCTATTTATAATACAGAAGTACCATGTTGTTCCCGAAATATACGTGTTAGTGTATGCTTATATGTATGAGAATATTGTTATTTAAGCATTCATTATGATTTATCTGATGTTTTATATCGATTTCACTAACATTTAGAGTAGATATATGCTGTACAACCAGTTCTTCGTGCTTGTTTCTTCTTGTCTTTCAGGTTAAGAAGGAAGGACGGTTGCTGGGGGTTTGAACCCTGCGGGATCTTCTTCAACCGTAGGACCTACGGGTAACTTTCTCATTCTACTCTATTTAGTTTTTCTAAACGTGCATGGTTGTGTGAGTCCTTCTTAAGTAGCATGCCCCTGCTCTGTGGAGGTTGTAACCCAACGAACCTCTAGGGTGATATTCCCCGAAACAGAACTGGCGACTCCACTAGGGATCACATTCTTTTGATTCTCCTGTTGGGTGGTTTCAGCTATTTGATAGGATTCCGACAGTTTTATCTTTCATTTGCAGTCCAGTTTATTATTTCTTAGTCAGTCTGAAGTCCTGGTTTCTTTTCCAGGCTTGTCCTTTTTGTTTTTTTCATTATTTACCTCTTCATACACGCTTTTTTCTACACACAGTCACGTATACATGCGAGTTTGTCTAAAGGGACCCGCGTATATGCGAGTTTCCCTTAGCACAGACGCGTATGCACGCTGGTTGCATAACAGTGAAGTAGCATATACCTAGGTAGATTTTGAATTTTTGGGTTTCTTGACTTTTTGGTCCTTTCTGGCTGTGGAGACCTGTTCCTACAGTGTCTCTGTACTCTCTGGATTGTAAAGGAAGTGGTTTCTTGTCTTTTCTCTCTTTCGTTTGATTGAAAACTAGTCTTTTTGGCAAAGTGTTGTTTCTGGTGCTGGCACTTCTGGATTGAGTTCCAAGATTGCTTTCTGAGCATTCTTGGTTGTTCTGCTTTATCAGAACAGAGAGCTTCTGCTCACTTACTCGCTCCTATCTTTGTGTTGTGCTTCGCATTGCGATTTTTGCTTCGTTTTTGATTGGTTTTCTTGAGTTCCATAGGCTAGGTTTTGTTGCAACTTTTGAAGAGCTTTTCTAGCTTCTTTGGAGTTTTTGTTTGCGATGAGTTTGCACTATTTTTCTAGGCTGAGTGGCTGAGTTTTCTGGTCTTCTTTTGCTCTTATTGATCTTGCTACGAGTTAGCCTTATAAGGTTTGGGAGCATTGTTGAAGTTTGTGCTTGAAATTCAGTCTTGTTTGGTTTGGATTTTGATAGTTTTGCTTGGTATTTTCGAGCTCTTTCTTTATAAAACTAAAAAGCTCAAAAAACATTTGCTTTGCTTTTTGTTTTTGCATTTCAAAGGCTTAAAAAACATTTTCACTGGTTATTTGCTTTTGTTGTTGCATTTTCATTTTCGTTTGATATATCTTTTGAAGCTTTTGTGAGGTTTCTTGCTTTTGGTTTTCAGCTTGATTTTGAGGAGGAGTTGTCATTGATTTCTTCTTCTTGTTTTTAAGTGTTCTTGGTGTCTTCATTTTAAGAGTTCTTGATTTCGAGAACTAGCTTTCTGGGCAACCAAAGAAGAGTTAAAACTGAAGGACTTTTTTGGGAAATTTCACTCTGCTTTAGGAGATTTGCATCTTAGGATTTGCATGCTTGTAGTGATTTGCATTAGGTGCATTTAATCATTTAGTCAATTTCATAGTTTTTGTGAGTGTGAGTTTGCTATTTGAAAAGAAAAATACAATTTTTAGTCTCATAGAACCTGTATAGAGATTTCTCTTCATCGAAAGACAAAGAACTGCATTTGCATGTAGTTAAGTTTTTATTAATTTCTTTTGCATCAAAACACCATAAGTTTCATCTCCATATCCTTGTGACTTAACATAACAGCCCATTAAAATAAGCGATTTAATCTAAAATCAACTAGCAAGTTTTCTAAGTGTCAATCACCAACTAGCTAGGTTGTAGGGCCTTGGAATAGGTGAGTGGAGAGTTAACTCTCCAAGGCCGCTCAAACAAACATAGAAGTTGATTAATTGAGCGAAATCCAACTCCGTTAGGTGGACCGGGAAAGCTCTCCTCCAGAGAGTCAAGCACGAGGGGAAGTGAAGGCTGAGAAGAGGGATACCCCCTCTCCGATTAGCTGAATCTAACCTCAAGACCGTTCCGCCCGGCTTTTGACACGGATTGGTGCCCATAGTTGCCACTCCTAGGTTCCACACAGGTGACTGCGGGGGGGAATACCCGTGGTACCTGAGGCAGACGTCGCATCACTTTCAGCAGTACTTCTGGGGGGTGCCCCTGCGAAGCTTGGGTGCTTGAGCTGGCAACGTCATCGTTAGGAGGCTCGTAATCGTTTCATAATTCTTCGCTAGTTTGTTTTTGGGCCCCAATCATCCTGCATCACGGAGGTCCTATATTCTCTACTTTCCCGTATTTTGGTGTCCTATTCCTCATCAACGTGAGCTTTAAAGATTACTTGGAGGTCAAGCTTGCTTGACCGTATCTCGTGATTTTTATTTTAGTGAGTGCTCTTTGCTCCTAGCTTGCCTAGCTTTTCACCTTTTTGAGTCTAATTTAAAATCTATAAAAGTGGCTGATCAAGCGCCTCAACGATCGAGGAGAATCCGGGGGTTATCTCCCGAGAGTCCAGAGCCTTCTTCGAGAAGGCGTAGGAGTGATTTAGCAGGTGGTTACCACCCTGTGGCATCTGATGCAGTGGAGAGAGATCCTCCACAAAGGTCTGAAGGTTTCATAGCTGATTCTGGTGTCAGTCCCGAGAGGAGCGTTCCGCTCACCTCGCGAGTTTTGTTTCCTCAGGAAGAAGATTTTCAAATCGAAGACGTACCTGAGCCTCCTGCTACAGGTCCATCTCCTCTTCCTCCTGATTATCCGTTCGTTGTTCAGTACATCGGGCCTGAGTCACAGAGACCGGGAGATCTTCCGTATCATTCTTATCTTTCGATGGCCACGACTGGGAACACGGCTTCTACCGTGAGTGCTGCAGGCATTCAGACTCCTGCTTCTGTTGAAGCAGGGGGCACTATTGCTTCATCTTCGATTGCTTCTAGTGCTGCTGTGTTTGGCTCTGGTTTCACCCAGGCACATGCTTCTCATTCTGGTCCCTTTTGTTCAGGGATGCCCTTTAGTGGGAATTCCTCTTTTTCCTTTTCTGCTGCTTCAGCTGGATCTACGCCCATGTCTAACATGGCTAGTGGATCAGCTTCGTTTCAGGGTTTCCCCTTTGGGACTGGACACATTCCCAGTTCCAATCCTTCTTTAGGGTCGTTTCCGTTTACGTCCCAGACCCAGAGTTTCAACCCTTGGTCTGGGGGGCAAAGTTCGACTACTTTTACAGGATGGAACCCTGTATTCACTACAGTGGGGGCAGGGAATCAGTTTTACGCAGGTCATCAAGGGAATGCTTCTTTCCCTTCGTCGAGTTCTTATCAGACCTTTTCTCCTCTGTCTAATGCCTGGAACCCCTATCAGGGGCTTTCCTCTTCATTTAATACTTCAGCGGGGGGAACTGGTCTGGGCTTTGGTAACTCGACGTGGGGAGGAGGTTCTTCTCCTTTTTCTACGAGTCCTTTTTGGCAACCTGGTGCCTCATCAAATCCAGGGTATTCTTTTCAGAATGTTGGGAATCCATCCCATCAAGGATGGAATCCTTAGGCTCCGCCTCGCTTACCTTTTCTGGCAACGTTAAACTTGCCAGATTTGTCGAATTTGACTAATGACCCGATTCGTTATAGTCCGGGGTGGCCTCCGGTCCCGACCAAACTTCCTTCAGATATTCCAAAGTTTGAAGGTAAGAATGGAGAGGATCCGGCGGACCACATCACCACTTTCCACTTATGGTGTTCTTCGAACTCCCTGATCGATGATTCGATTAGGTTGAGATTATTTCAACGCACCCTAACTGGAAATGCTGCGAAATGGTATATCGAGCTCACTGGGGGCAGTTTCGCCACATTTGGGGAACTGGCTGTCACATTTCTAAACCATTTTCAGTTGCCTGTCAGATATGAGGCTGGGACCGAACTCCTGGCTAATTTTAAGCAAGATGAGGCAACACACATTTCTGATCACATTCAGGAATGGAGGAGAAGGAAGAGGCTTATCAAAGCTCATATTCCAGGAGAATTCCTTCTCGAATGGTTTCTGAAATCTCTGCAGTCAGATATTTCAAAAGATGTATCCCTTTCTGGGGTATTTTCTGAGGAGCAGGCCATTTTTAGGGCCCAACAGCTGGAACTGATCTATTCTCAGTCTGGGGTCCTTTATAAATATTTTCCCAATGCTCCTCGCTCCAAATTAGATTTGTCGAAAACTAAACTCGGTCCGCATGGTGATGGGCTTGTCGGATCGGTCAATAGTGGTGCAGCCAGCCTACTTTCTCAACTGCAGCAGTTGTCTTTACAATCTGCTCCTTCTGGTCAGGCTGTGCCTGCTGATTCATCACCTTCCCAGTCTTTGTCCATAAATGCTGTCCAAGCTTCTGATCCCAAAGGAAATCAACAATCCGATGGGAAGAAGAAGGGATGAAATAACAAGAAGAAGGGCAAGAACGGGAAGGGTAATGCAAATAAAACCAACGAGCGTGTTGGTGAGGGTCAAAAAGAGAAGAAGAAGGTAAAGTTTCCATGCAAGCTGTGTGCTGGAGACCATATCACACACCTTTGCCCTAAAATTCAGGATGCTCAGCGCTTGTTAGCTCAGCAGGGTTCTTCTAGTTCCCAGGCTATGTTAACAAACCCTTTTCCCCAAGGGCAGTAATTAGTTGTTGGCGCGAACCAAAATCCTGGGGCTTCCTCTGGAGGTACCCAGGAAGGGGAAATTCCATCGAACATTTTCATGATGAGTGCTCACGCGGATATCGCTACGAGATCCCGTGATTATGGCAGAGAAGAGTCTTCGAAAGCTAAGGAAGTTCCTGATGCTACTGAGCCGCTTCACATTACGAAGCCTACTGTTGAGTCTATGCCTCGGATGCCCAAAGCATCTTCTAAGCGGTCAACGATTAATCCGAATGCAAGGGCTGCCTAGAACTACTCGATTGTAGAAGATATGGTGCAGAGTCCTTGTGCTATGTCAGCTTTAGAGGTACTCCAGTCTTTTCGGGCTCAGCGCAGTGCTTTGCTCACTGCCATTGGGGCTATTGATCCAAAAAATTCTCTTCTGATTACTTTTGATATGGCTAATTTTAAGAAGAGACTTCCTCATCACATGGCATTTCATATTAAATCATCGTATCGCAAGTGCAATATCTTTCGAACGGTTGTTGATGAGGGTGCTTCTACATGCGTGATGTCTCTCGCATGCTGGAAGACACTTGGATCTCCCAAAGTTGTTCCATCTAGCACTGTTCTTACTGCGTTCGATGGTCATTCTCACAGACCCCATGGTATTGTCCTGGCTTTGCCCATCTGTGTTGGGGGCAAAACTGTCAACATAGAGGTTGAGGTAGTGGATGCAGCCTTGGACTACAACCTTCTGTTGGGGAGGAACTGGATATATGAGATGGATGCCATTGCATCCTCATTATTTTGAATTGTATGTTTCCCCCATGAAGGGAGGATTGTCATAGTGGATCAACTGGACTGTCCTCAAGTAGACCTGAATGTGCCTTCTGACTCATCTGTTCCTAAGTTGGATAATACTAAGGCGCCTGTCGAGAATCTAGGAGTTGGAATGTATTCTTCCCTGATGGGTACTTTCGATCTTCCTCCTCCTACGGTGCATATTAATGCTATTTCATCCTCCAAGGCCCTCTTCGAAGAGAGTTCTTTCGAACTCATCACCGCTATCAGTTCGGGACCTTACCTTCCCCCACCGCCACATTAGCGGAAGGTCAAGTGGTGGAATGGAATTTCTCGATTTCTCACAGTACCGAGATTGCATATCACTTCATCGTCGATTAATCGTTGCACCTATCCCGGCCTCCTCTTTCACCCAAGAGTTGGATGGTGATGCGTCCTCGCTGACGCTTACTTTTCTTTCGGCCCAGATTGCCTTGATACCACTCTTCCATTCAAGAGGCAATCCCGGAAGCCATGACTGAAGCCATGACCGGTATAGATAGACCGTGGGATGATCTGCATCACCTGGGCCTTACTCCTACCCGACTTGAGCGAAATTGAAACTAGTTTTCCGGTCCTTAGTCTCCTCGGTCCTCGGTTTCACCCGCCTTGAACCCTTTGGCACCAAACACAAAGCTGAGGCCAAGGAACATGGCTGTGATCTCTCCTACTATCCCGGTGAACATTTCCAGGGATCCCAATATTATTGAGAATGTCTTCATTGGAGCTGAATGTTCCCGTGAAGAGGTTCAAATTTATACCGAGCTCTTCAAAGAGTATAGGGATGTATTTGCTTGGTCTTATGAGGAAATGCCTGGAATAGACCCATCTATCGTCCAGCATGAGATCAAGACATATGAAAACGCTAAGCCGGTGAGGCAAAAACTTCGTCCGGTCAATCCTAGGAAGGCAGCAGCTATCAAAGCCGAAGTTGAAAAGCTGCTTAAGGCGGGATTCATTTTCCCTGTTCCTCTGACTGAATGGGTTTCAAACCCCGTTCCCATAGATAAAAAGCAAGGAACGATTCGAGTGTGCATCGATTTCAGAGACCTAAATAAAGCATGTCCTAAAGACAATTACCCCACACCATTCATCGATCAGATCATTGACGAGTGTGCCGGTAACGAGATTTTCTCCTTCATGGACGGTTTCTCCGGATATAATCAAATTACTATCCGTCCCGAAGATCAACATAAGACTGCATTTATTTGTCCCTGGGGTACGTTTGCATACAAGAAGATGCCTTTTGGTCTTAAAAATGCTGGGGCTACCTTTCAGCGGGCCATGTCTTACGCCTTCCACGACATCAAAAAGATTATCGAGGCATACTTAGATGATTTAGCTGCTCATTCTCGAAAGAGGATGGATCATCCTGGTCACCTCCGGAAAATATTTGAGAGATGTCGTTTTTATAAAATTCGATTGAATCCGAACAAGTGCGTTTTCGCAGTTACATCCGATCGGCTATTTGGATTCATTGTGTCTAGGGAAGGGATAAGGGTAGATCCCTTCAAGGTTGAGGCAATACTTCGGTTGCCTCCCCCGTCTTCCATCCGTCAGCTTCAAAGTCTTCACGGAAAGTCTAACTTTCTTCGGAGGTTTATCGTCAATTATGCTGAGATTACAAAGGGATATATGAGACTGTTGAAGAAAGGAGTTCCTTTTCTTTGGGACGACTACGCTCAACACTCGTTCGATGCTTTGAAAAAGGCATTGACCTCTGCTCCTTTACTGAGTCCACCTGATTATAGCAGAGATTTTCTTTTGTATCTGGCAACAGCAGAATCTACCATCGGTATGGTTCTGGTTCAGGAAGATGATGCTCTTGCAGAGCATGTTATTTACTACCTTAGTCGAGGACTGGTAGGACTTGAACTTCGATACACTCCGATTGAAAAATTAGCCTTAGCAGCAGTTCATGTTGTGCAGCGACTCCGACATTACATTATTCTTCGCAAAACTTATGTTTTGGCAGCTGCCAATCCATTTCAGTTTGTCCTCAGCAGGCGAGTGATTGGGGGCAAATATAATAGATGGATTGTGATTTTACAGGAATTTGATCTTGAGTTCATGTCTGCCAAATCCAAGAAATCATTATTTTTTGCGGAATTGATCTCCGAGTTGCCCTGTGGAGAAGAGATGATCTATGATGAGTCCTTTCCGGACGAACACTTGTTTCTTATCTCTCCACAGGATCCTTGGTATGGGGATATCATTGTGTATCTCCAGACTGCGAAGTTTCCCTCTACTTTTTCGAAAGATGAGCGTCGTAAACTACGTCACTTAGCCAAGAATTATCTGATTATTGGTGATGCTTTGTACCGTCGAGGGGTTGATTCAATCCTAAGACGCTGCTTAACTTTCGAAGAAGCTGAGGCTGTGCTCAATGATTCTCACAGTGGAGCTTGTGGGGGTCATTTATCTGGGCTTGCTACAACCCAAAAGATTTTGTGTGCTGGATACTTTTGGCCCTCGATTTTCAAAGATTGTATTGAATCGGTCAAAAAGTGTCATCCGTGTCAGGTTTATACTCGAAAAATGCGCGCTCATCCAACTCCGCTTTTTCCAGTCATTACTGTCGGTCCCTTTACAAAGTGGGGTATTTATTATACTACTTGTAACCCGCCTTCGGCTAAAGGTCACAAGTACATTATTGTAGCAGTAGACTACTTTACGAAGTGGGTCGAGGCTATGCCTACTTTTGGGAATGATGGTGAGACTGCAGCTCTTTTCCTTTTCAACCAGGTTATTGCTTGTTTTGGTATTCCTAGAGAGATTGTCACTGACCATGGCAGTCATTTTCAGAATAGTATGATGGCTGAGTTGGCTCTCAAATTGGGTTTCCGGCAGGAGCATTCATCTCCATACTATCCTCAAGCCAATGGGCAAGTAGAAGTCGTGAATAAATCCTTGAAGACAATTCTTCAAAGGAAAATTGATAAAGCTAGATCCAACTGGCATATTATGCTATATCCCGCACTTTGGGCATACAGGACGTCAGTGAAAACTGCAACTGGCTTTACTCCGTTTCAGTTAGTGCACGGGGTGGAATCCGTATTTCCTATTGAATGCGAGATTCCTTCTCTTAAATTAGCTGTTGAACTTCTTCCTGACACTTCTAGTCTGGAAGAACGGCTTCTTCATCTGGAACATCTCGATGAGCAGCGTCGAGATGCCGCCACGATGAATGAAGCGCATAAAAACCGAGTAAAAGTTCAGTACGATAAGGCGGTCAAGCCTAGGGTCTTTTCGAAAGGTGACCTTGTTTTGGTCTATGCCCAAGAAAAGGATGCCCTGGGGGCAAGAAAGTTTAAGTCTATGTGGTATGGCCCCTATATCGTTAAAAAATTCCTTAAGAAAGGAGCGTATACCTTGGTTGATTTCGAAGGGAACGAGTTGTCGGAGCCCCGAAATGGGCTCTATTTGAAGAAGTATTATGCCTAGGCTTTGGCCTGGCATGTTACTTTTGTATATAGTAGTTTTTTGCTTTGTACATATCTGATTGATTTTCGATTTTTGATGAGGTGGTGATGTTTTTTGATCTACTTTGGCAGGTTGTGTTGGATGTCATGAGTCATTTTGGTTTCGCCGATGGTGCTAGTAGACACACCCGGAACTTAGCTTCCGCGGCTTGGGTGCTTCATTATCCTTCCGGTCAGCTGTTGGTATCAAGAGGAGTCTGCATTGGTCCTGCTTCCAATAATGTAGCAGAATACACTGCAGTCATTCATCTACTCTCAGAGGCAATATCTTTGGGTGTTGATTCGTTGGTAGTTTTCTTGGACTCCCAGCTGGTGGTGTCGCAGTTGAACAACACTTATCGGGTACGAGATCCAGTTTTATTACGATTGTTCTCGAGGGTACGTTTGTTACAAAGGTCTAGAGTCTTTTGTCAGTACCTTAGGGTTTGCAGTAATCAGTGGCAGACTCTTCGCTATCGACAGTGGGGATTCATCATTGCCTCCTGATTGGTAGATTCATCCAAGTGTTCGACTTCAACTCATTCATTCAAACTTGCTAGATTATACTAGGGCACCTTGACACTCATTTTCATTATCGGTGGGTTGTCTCACGTTCGTTAATGGTATACATTATTGACCGGTAATCAAATTATTTCTCACATGGTCGACTTCAGCTCATTTATTCCCATTGTGTAGAATTGTGCCATCGAGATCGGTGAAGACCCCAGTTGCATCAACATTCCCTCGGTTCACTTTTGACAAACCACATTTAGTTTCTCGCCGTTGATGTCGTCCACCCTTATGTTGGCCAGCCAAACACGCCAGCATCTTATGTTGGCTCCTGAGTTGCGTGATTGTACCATTTGTTCCACCTCTTATGATTCGGTACTTGGAGATTCAGTTACTTATATGATCAGACATCCAGTTGCACCATCTTTGATCAGATTTCTATATGTGATACTTGGACATTGATTCAGACTTACACTTCCGGGCCATGCTCAGATGATTCATTGTGTACTTTCAGTTCAGCTATACTTGTATACATGTTGGATCTATTCACTACTTTCTATATGATGTATTTTTTACTGAGCATGGGTATGCCCGCCTCAGCATGAGTTGACTCTCTGGTTTCTTTCATTGGTTTTTGGCAGGCTGAAATCTGGTGAAGTCCTCTCTTGTCCTTGCGAAGTTCTTTCTATGTGCATAATACATTTCGGCCATCATGTACCCTTTCTGACCTCATATATTAGGGGGCATCTGTTATAGCATCATTTCTCACCTTCATATGATTCATGATTGCTTTTATGGCTTTGGGCACCCATTCCTACAGACTTGGACAAATTCACTAAAAAACAGTGTAAAAATCCCCATACGCGATTATGCCCAGACTTTTCCGCGTGTATACGCGAGTCAAACTGCACTTTTCCGCGTATGCCATTAAAATTATGAAAAAATATATAAAAATTCCCTATTTTCGGGCTGGGTTGATGGTTACTCAGGTAGTTCAACCACCCCAGCATGTGGCCAACTGTTTCCAACTGTTGAAACTAATTGGAGGGAGTATAAAAGCCCCTCATGTGTATGGCCTAAGGGAGAGAGAGAATTATTGATATTATACTCTATTGGTATTCCCTATCCAAGTCTGATTCCCCGTGCCTCCTGCACTTTCCCAGTTCATTATAGGAAACCCTTGTTTCCTTGAGATGCTCATCTCCCTATATGTCATCTTGTATGCACCAGTTTGGAAGGAGTCTTAGCGAGGCAAGGGCGGGACGGATCCGGACGATGGTCTGCTCGAAGATCGTGGAAGGATTCAGGTGATCTCTCCACTCGTTACTTTTGTACATGCTATTTATAATACAGAAGTACCATCTTGTTCCCGAAATATACGTGTTAGTGTATGCTTTTATATATGAGAAAATTGTTATCTAAGCATTCATTATGATTTATCTAATGTTTTATATGGATTTCACTAACATTTAGAGTAGATATATGCTGTACAACCAGTTCTTCGTGCTTGTTTCTTCTTGTCTTTCAGGTTAAGAAGGAAGGACGGCTGCTGGGGGTTTGGACCCCGCGGGATCTGCTTCAACCGTAGGACCTACGGGTAACTTCCTCAATCTACTCTATTTAGTTTTTTATGAACATGCATGGTTGTGTGAGTCCTTCTTAAGTAGCATGCCCCTGCTCTGTGGAGGTTGTAACCGAACGAACCTCTAGGGTGATATTCCCCGAAACAACAAATAACGTGCTTCTAGTAAAGGATGAAATAGCAATGACTCTGTATTTGATTTAATGATAATAAACCAATTCTGTAATCGAAACAAACATTAAACACACTTCACATGACAGTAAACAAGGATTAAAATACAAACAACGAAGTGATTCCACCAGAGTCGGGCCCTTAGCGCCAGTTAAATACTGCTGGGCTAATTCAGAACTATAGAAGGTAGATGAAACGCGTGTCTTATATTAAACCAACATAAAGCATTACAGATAAGTTTCTCTCAAGGCCGAGAGTCAATAAAACATTATATTACAGAGGAAATGTTTAAATGTAAAGCCTTTCAACTAACTCAGTGACTTCAACAACAACCGTCCCTTTGTCACTAAAGGACATGGCTTTATATATCAAATCTCAATGGACCAATCAAGAAATAAGATGAGTTTGAACAGCAATCCCTCAAGATCGAAAGATCCCGAGGGATTCGCTCCTCTTCATTTTGTCATCATCCTGTTTACTCTGACCAAGGCCGAGCTATCCCCTACCTTTTCTGGGCTATTCGTTCAGATCTCCTTGCCTTTGGCTGGATATGGTTCAACGCTGATGGAACAACGATTAGATTATTCTCAAATCCGCCTTTGGTACAGCTATTCACCTCTTCGAATTCCTGTTTGTCAATCAAAAAGTAACCTTTAGTCATTTTTTTGTACTAAACATAAACCTTTCCAATTCTATTGTAATTCTTATGATAAATTACCTTTCCAAGGCAAACAGGAGTATATATATGGTAAAAGAATGAGTAAGTACATAGTAATTTCGTACCTCTTTCACTGCCCAACACCCATAAGCCGAAATACTTGGATTTCTCTACAATATGATTTCATCTATCAATTCATAGTTATGTTTCTCTCGTAGATCTACGAACTACCATCCGATGGAATCACCCACGACCAACAATATTCGCCAAACTTCCATTGGACTATCCAACTCTTATTGTATGGAGAAAACTCTTCATACTACTAAACTCGCCAAATCATTGTCTATAATGACACCTCCATGGCTTCACTTCCTCCATGCGAAGAAAATTTTATAAATTTTTCAGATTGGGTTCTCAATTCACCCAACTTGAGAAACCCAACAGTTCTAGCATTTTTCACATAAAAATTGAAACAATAATTTTCCCAGAGATTGATTTTTCTTCACTTCAACTTACCACAATCTCAACACTCTACTCTCAATTATCCTCAATTCTGTAGCCCAATTCACCTATGAATTCTATGTACACAACTCTAAAATATCTATGCAATAGAATGCAAGTAATTGCAACAATCTCTAATCTCTCACAATTTCGTCACAATGTCATACTCTCACACTCTCACAAAAACCAACCAAATAGACTCATTTTCTTCTTATAATTATCATTTTTCTGTGTTGAGTTACTTAGTAAATTATATAGGTTATGGACCACTAAACAACTCTTTTCACATGCATAAAATTTGGTTGAGATAGGCTTCTTGAAAAAAATAAAGTGACTTGCTCCACTATCCCTTTAATATCTTTAATCTTGATCAGTTTCTAAAGGCCCCGGGAATTTTTCCAACCATATGCTGAAAATTTCTGAAAGAACATCTCCACAACACCAAAATTAGTTGATGAATGAGAGGAATGGGGAGCAAACCTCTTGAAAACACCCAATTCGCTCCCATAACTTAGCCTCCATGTGACTATAATATTCCACCACTCCAATAGGATTGGATCCATGCGACTAGAGTCCTTCAACAACTCCCAGAGGCTTGGATCCATGAGATTGTGGCTAACGATGGTCAAAACTCAGTTAAGGCAACTTAGAAACTACTAAAACTTATTGTAGATCTTGACAAGCCTCTATAGGTCCTCTTCAAATCTCTGACACCTATGTAACACCTCTCCATGTCACTACAATATCACCAACATCATCCCAATTCAAAATAGGTTTACTAGGATGCCAACCAATAACCAAATTAGCACTTGAACCATCGAACTAATTCACAAACACTCTGCCATCAATGTGAAACTGTAGAACCTGTCAGACATCCTCCAACATTTTCTCACCCATATCAAGCATCCATAAACACATGTACGTCCTCTACAATCCCAAAGTATAACATCATAAACATGTAGATCTAACAGGGACATGGAGACCTAATCAACAAGGCTCCTCAAATCCAACTTGTGTAGCAGCGACCAATATTTGTATGCAGCCTCATCAATGAGATCACCGTCATGGGAAGGAGACCAAGCTAGTCCATGCCAAGGACCATGTCTACCATACACAAACCACCCTCAGCCACATACAAAAACCACCTACAACCACAAACAACCATATTGACATCAATGAAAACCAACCACACATATGCAACACTACAACATACATCAATGCCAACAACCATGTAAAACTTCATTGGTATAAGCTCATGGTTTATTTTTTCCATATATATGATGCGAACGCTCGATCTTCATACCTTATCTAGATTGTGAACATGGTTTTGACACTGAAAATATAGTTTTTCAATTTTGCAAATGATGATTTACCCCTCTAATCTTCGTTCGCTGGATATTTTATGGGAAACTTAAAGTATTCAACCCAGCATTGCAACCACATACATCACATCATATTCAACACCTTTGAGCACCATGCTAAGCACCAAGATACATCAGTACCATGCATGCCACCTATGAAATTAAAATCAATGTCAATACAAGGTTGACTTCGAAGTTGACATCAATGCCAACACCAAGATATGATCAATATATCCCTTTGGCATTGATAGAAACACCACAACCACATCACCAACTAATATTATTTATTTTCCTTCATTCTATACTGGTTCTTTGATCTGATTCTCCATGAGTGGCTAGTCTGATTCTCCCCTTTTCACAGCAATGGAAAGGGTGACCAAATCTCTCCCTGGACAACATGATGACATGAATTATTTTTTTATGGTGTATTCAAATACAACACATTATGAAAAATAAGCATTAGAAACCAAGTCTTTTGTAAATTATTGTAGATCCTACAATAATTTAACATCAATTCAGCGATGCCAACAATGATGGAAATTCACTCATGTTCCCCCTAAACATTTGCTGGATATGCAATAAACTCTTCATCTTGTTTTCCAATTAATTTTTCTACTACCTATGCATTTTTCCACATGCATGAGACATGAAGAATAGGACCAATGAATCCATAACATATCGTGAAAAAACAATTAATAATGATAGTACATGGCTTAATAATGGAGACACAGAGCTAGTGCATACAGTGTTGATTCATATGAATCACTACTATGCATGCCTAAAAAAAATGACTCTCTCTCTACTATGCATGATTGAAACAAGGATTACACAACCAACCTGTCAAATTATAAGGATGAACATAAATGGTTGATTTAACAACTCCCCCTGTGCTCATGTACCTTCCATTATTCTTGTTGATCCTATAGACATGATCTCACATTTACACTCTTGGTCACATTATTTTTTTATTGCAACTCATCTTTGTGCCTTGTTCATTCTTCCATGTTGCTTCCATATGCTCTTCTTGAGACCATGTAGGTCTCACTATATTCTTCTTCAATATTTTCTAATTAAATATGAGAATAATGGATTGCAGTGGGATATAGATCTTCTTACTCTGAATCTAAAGAGGAAGATATTTCCTTCAATCTATTACTTTTACTTACTCTTCCCTTCAATATGTACATATTATATGGGGTTCTAATTCCTTTACCAATCAATATCTTGGACCCTTCTTCAAGGAGGTTGCAACATTTGGAGCTAAAGATAACTTCCATGCCTCCATCAACCATTTTACTCACGCTTAGGATATTATTCTTTAGTCCTTCAACCAACAACAAATCAAATACATTTGCCTTCTTATCGCCAAGGTTGGAATTGCCTTCTCCCAACACTTTTTTTGGTGCATTATCTCCAAGAATAACATGGACATCCTAGGTTTTATTTATATATAGGAATATACTCTTGTATCCTAACATATGATGAGAACATCAACTATCTATGCACCATTTTTCATCTTCTTCGAGTGTGCAAAGAGTGATACCAAACATCACTTGTTTCTCCTCTTTCTTCTTCCACACTATGTTAGGTTTCTTATTGGTACACACATTCTCCTCTAGTTTTTTACTAGGAATACTTTGGGTAAACTAATCCTTTTACATTATTTTATTTGAGATCCTTGATAGAATACAATCTCTATCCATGTAACTATATTGTCACACGTATATAAACTCACATGACTAAGATATAAGGAAAGATGATCATATCTTATGTTGTTAGTGTCAAATATTTTCCTTCCAATCATCACACCTCTACTCCATGCTTTATATATGCAATCATCTTCCCTATGGCCAAATATATTACATGAGAAAAACATTACTATGAAATGCATTTGTATACCTAAATTTTGTTGATATCCTTTGCTACCAAAATTATTGCATGATTTTCTGATAAGATTTGAAGAATTCTCTTCTAGAGTTGGCTGCAACATGTCCATAATTATGAAAGATGTAACATTCAACCTCATTCATCAAAGGAGAAAAGGGGTTGTTATTTATCCTTTGAAATATTCCATACTCTTCTCTTGAAGTGAATGGTCTTCTAGTCATAGGTGCTCCTCTTGGTAAATTTCTCGGTTCCTGGATCTATTGCTACCTTCCTCGTTTGTGGCTCATATTATTACCATTATCTACTACATGATTCTAAAGTGTCACATTATTCTTTGCATGTGTGGGTGGAAAAATTTAACTACTAATTATGTTGTCCAATATAGTTTTTCTCTTATCCAACCTCATAAGATTGTCTTTTTTCTAGTTATTTTCTCAATGAGACCTTTTCAACTTCTATTTTTTCAATTGATCCCTCTCTATATTTTATTTGGTTTCTTAAGGAATATTCAACTATTTTTTCCTCTTTTAATTGGGCCTTCAAGCCAATGACTTCCTCCTTGAGCTTATTCTCCTTCTCATAAAAAAACTACATAAATTTTTTTTGATATCTACACATAGATATTAGACTCTTTAATTAAGTATTTATCTTATCTATTACAAACATGGTTGACCCAATTTTAGCTTTAACACCCACTACTCTTTCACAAACATCATCATCTTGACTATTAAAATATAAATGGATACCATAAAAACTATCTAATTCATAGCTAAAAAATAACTCACCATCATCCCAGTAGATGGGTGGCTCACCTTCTGATCCATTATAATGCATCACACCTAGTTCTCGTATGCCTTCATCTTCATATTTCTTCTCTTGATGATATAATGAACTCGCACTATGGGGATGGTTCTCATTAGACTGGGAATCTATCTTCTCATATCCCTTATTTTCTTCTTTCTTTTCTTCTTCTCCAACTTTCCATTGTTGCCACTATTTTATCCTCCATATAGTATCTACAATTTGTCCCATATTTCCTTTGTAGATTTTAGATCCATTACCTTCTTGATATTTTCATTATGGAGAGTGCCAAATATCATGCATTTCGCTTGAGCATCCAGTTGCTACACTTTTGTTGAGAGGGGATATTTTCCATGTCCTTCATAAACTATATTCCAAACATTAGATCCACTATATAACAATTAATATTTAACATTTTCAATCCATAATTGATAGCTTTCAGCACTCAGTAGATACATACCGTGATGATCCATCAGGAATTTTTTTTTACCAGATATGCCTTCCAACACTCAATATGCACTTGAAGACACCCTCTCTCATGATAATTATTGGGAGCTTGACAATACTAAGAGTGGGGGGGGGGGGGGGCTTGAATTAGTTTTGTGAAGTATGCATCATATTAGCCACTTGTTACCTTTTCTTTCAACATTTTTTTGAATAAAAAATTAATTAACAAACAACATAATATATCAACAATATTTAACACATGAAATGTACATCATATGAGTAGGAAATAGCATATACACAATTGCACCATGAGAGAAAACACCATAAAACACATAACGACACCAAACATTAGGTGGAAACCATTATGGAAGAAAAATCACCATACACTTTTTATTCTTAGTATTATTATGATTAAATCTTAGTTTACGTCATCCATTATCACCTAGAAATGTGAAAGAACTGACTTGTGATATGCGATCACCCACTCACTCCACACCACCACCTGATGGAAGAAACTACTTCTGCAACTATATGCAGAAACCCATTTGTTAGAGGCACTCACCCTGAAATAGTTTCTCAGGACACAACTTGAATTACTCTCTAATCAGGACACCACCACTTTCCCTAAAGGACTCAACCTTCAAACCCTTGTGGACCAACTTTCATATATTTTTAAGCTAGGCCCACAAATTGCTGCTCAAAACACTTTAGACCACATTTCATATATTTTCATACTAGGTCGACATCATATCCACTCTCATTATTTCATCTATACATCAAATCACATAGGCTATGACCAAATTCTAAAACACACGAATGGTCCATGAAATCAACCTCCCCCCAAATCGCATTCCATTAAAGAAACTTTATCATTCTCTTTGAACTACATGAAAAAAAATGAACAACTCTAAACACACATGATCAAACCAACCAATTATTTACATACTCAACACATTCTTTGAGGATACCCAACGCATAATTTTTTAATCACACTATCTAACATCTAGAAATTATGGGAGTGAACAATTGACTATATAGGCTATCAATCCCAACCACACTCTCCATGCGCAAAATAATTATGCACCAATGCATAGGGGTTTACAATTTTCATATAAAATTTCTCTATGTCTAACCATGATAAAGACCACAACATTCATATTTTAAAGCCACAATTCGACCAAATCAACAATTAATTTCTTGCCACTACATATTTTTTATTTATTACTATATCAGTTAATTATCGACAAATGAAATAGTGAGAATTGTGAACTAGATCAATCAACCAAGAGACTGGATCAACACATTCATTATGTTTCACTTCTTCATTGGAGATATTTTTCCAATTCTTTGGAGACTTGATTAAATAATCAACTATGACCAGATCAAATCACTTTTTTTCCTCAAAATAGATTAGGAAAACTCATTTGTGGAAGCTTATGGTTTATTTTTTCTAGATACAAGACACAAACATTGGATCTTCATACTTTATATATGTTAGATTTTGGGTAGCTCGAAAGGTATTTCTAAAAGAGAACAATTTGAAAAAAAAGAGTTTGTTGGGTGATTTACCCAAAATCAATATTTTGGACCCAAAATGTGGGTTTAGGAACTATTTTACCCCTTAATCCCATTTCAAATTGTTGTCATATGGTCTGCGATTGATGTTGTGTGCAAAGAGATACATATAGAAAGATGATAGGAAAGAGACAAATTAGATAATTTCCTATGGCACTGATCCAAGTGTATATTGGTGCCCACCCGCCTATTCCACTTGGAGCCCCACCATTGTTTCTTTTATTTTTTCATTTTCCTTAATTGTAGCACAATTTACTATTTTTAGCAGTTTTTTAGGTCCTAAAATTCTGGAACTGTTTTGAGGCCCTAAACGACATTTTTTTGGGAAATATTTCTTTTGAAGAATGTGAGTCAAAGACTCAACATTTGTTGTGAGTAGTTGTAGTCCTCAGATAGATATTTCTAATGAGGTATCATGTGCATCAAATAAATATAGTATGCCAAAGTTACGACCGTGAGAAATTGATGTACCAATTTACCCCAACTGGGCCCATATTTTGGTGCTTCATCTCCTACGGTTAGGTTTTTTTATTTTTATGGTTTTCCATTGTTTCTAAATAATAAATATGCCTTTGAGCCTCATTTTAATATATTTCAAAGGCTTATAGCCACCACATCTCTTCGTAGAGATAAGCTGTGAGCGCCCTAGCTAGCTTATTTCCATTCTATCTGTAAGAATATTTCAGTTATGTGATATTAATGAAATGAAGTCTTATTCCTATTGCATCTTTGCGTTTATGTGTATTTCTGTATTTATTGCATTCCTGCATAAGTACAGATCACACACACTTCATGTGCATAGGAAAAATCAGCATCAAATTGTCCTCTCGTTCATAGAGAACTATGATTAGATAAAGAGAGTAATAGGAAGGTGGGGTCCAATTCTACCAGGTGTCAACGTACTTGTTTAAGAAACAAGTAGTTTCTAGGTGAATCGTTGTCCAACCCATCTCAGTCACCCCCCGAAAATACATATATGTCAAGATTTTATGTATTAAGTTATTATTAGATAATGATTATAATAAGCATTGAACCACTTAATCTCCATTAAGAATTAATTTACTTTTATAACCATTTACAATATTTAAATAAAAATCAAACTATATTACAATGATGAACTGAAATTAATATTAAATGTATTCTTTGAATTTGTATCATTTATATTTTAAATTTTTCCAGCCTAGATCGATGTTAACCTTGAATATATCAAGTGTCGAGAGGGATAGAAGATCTCGAGGTGAAAACCTCTTTTTTTAGTGCAAAACTTGAGGAAAGGTTTGCACCTCGAGAGATTTAATCCCTCTTAGCACTTGATAGATCCATGGTTAAGATCGATCTAGGTTGGTTTCAGTCGTGTGCAGTCACACAAAATTTGTTGAACATCTACTAATTCATATCATTTTAATTGTGCTAAATATGTCTAAGCTTAATCTGGTTATTTTAATTTTAAATTTTCTCAGTTACCCTAGTTCTTTGATGTGATAAATAATGTCAATAAATTGAAATATGAAAAATGATGAACTAAAATTTTTGAACGCAAAGTGAAAATATAAGAGTTTTGAATGATAGAAAATGTGAATAATAATAATTTAATGCATTACAAATAGTCTTCATTGTGATCAATCTGAAACTATTTTATTCTATTGTTCTTATTTTCAGACCTATTAGTTTTGCCATATTTTCATATCAATCATATGAAATGGGTAATTGAAATTTTAGATCATTCAAAATATTTAACTCAAAATTTTTTGTTAAATGCCATACCTTGTATCTCTTACTCTCCAATTTTAATAGTGTTTTATCCAAAGTCAATCATTGTCACTTATGGAGTGTTAAATCGCAAGTAAGTTTCAATGGTAATTGTTTTAGATTACGTTATTTGTATGCAAAGTGACTAACAATGTTGAATGATGGAAAAAATGAAATAATAAGTATATATATATATATATTTCCCTTCATCTCTCATTATTTTTCTATCTATCTCACCCCCCAAACACACAAACTCTTTCTCTCCATATTTATCTATCTCTCCCTCCCTCCTACTCCCTCCATCTCTCTTTTCCATATCTTACAATTCCATATATATCACTATCCCCCTCTATCTCTCCTTCTTTGTCTCTCTATCTCACCCCCAAACATACACACTTCATCTCCATATTTATCTATCTATCTCTCTCACTCTCTATTCCTCTCCTAATATATTTCTCTCTTCCCCTTATTTCTCTCTCTCTCTCTTTCCCTTCTCTCCCTCTCTTTCTCTATCTCTTCCCTCCCACTCTCCTCTCTCCCTCTCTCTCTCTCTCTCCATATATCCCATGTTGCACCATATCTCTCTCTCTCTCCACCTTTCTCTCTCTTTGTATTTATTCTTCCCTTATTGTATCTTCCTATCCAACTCCATGTCTTTTTACCTCTCTCTCTCTCTCTCTCTCTCTCTCTCTCTCGCCCCATTTCTCCCCCTTATATCTCCGTGTCTCCCTTTAT
Source organism: Pinus albicaulis (assembly GCA_034641835.2). NCBI lineage: Eukaryota > Viridiplantae > Streptophyta > Pinopsida > Pinales > Pinaceae > Pinus > Pinus albicaulis. The sequence goes on from CM076581.1 coordinate 1,258,046,216, forward strand.
CTCTCTCCCTCCCTCTCCTCTCTTTCTCTCTCTCTTCCTTTCTTACCTCCTCTCTCCCTCTAATGCAGGAAAAAACACTTTTTCTCTGAATTCATTCCCATATATCTACAGTTCAATTAGGGCCAAAACGTTATACCCATTTCACCTTTGAAAACTATATTATTCCTTCATTCAAACATTGAATCTTCATGATTGTTTAACAATGAAATTGACAATCAATTGACCGGAATTTAACATGCACAACATAGATAATTCATATAATGTGCTTTAGTAAGTAACTAATTATAGATTAGTGATTCCAAATTAAACAACATATTTAGATATCAAATTTCAAAATAGGGGTTCACTTGTATATAAATGTTTATTTCATCAATCCAATGCTTTCATTAATAAACTCTCTATATTTCATTAATTTTCCACGAATTCCCACGCACAAACTAGCATTTGTGAATTAAATATACCGAAAGAAAATATCAAATAACATGAAATTATATTTTATTCATTCAATCATGTACATTCAGTTCTACTAAGAATATATCTTCCTCTATATGGTATGATTCTAATTTCATTTGGCCATTCTCTCATTTCTCGTAGGCTTACAACAAGTAGAATTAAGAAATGCAACAAATTTTCTAAATCCTAAAAGCACTACATAAAGCACCCATAAATCACTTCATAAATCATATTTTTATAAATTCTAAAGTCACTCAATATATCCCTAGAATATCTCATGCTTTGAAAGGTATATTTTTTTTTGCCTTGTGGATAAATTCTAAAACTATGAATCATCTAGTTCTAAAACTCATAAAATATGCCAACTTGGAAAATACAATTTATTTACATAGAAGAATATAAATTCTTCTAAAAAATCAAGACCTCTTTTCGAATATTTTTATCATCGATGAATTAATGACTTGGAACATCTAATGCTCCTACATCAAACTCCTAAGATATAAGAAAATCATGACCTCTTAATCATGTGTCGTCAATTTTCAAATCCTCCGAGATCCCATACTTTGCATTGTTGTTGATACTTTTTCTCATCATGTCATTGTCCTTCTACATATACTTCTGGAACTTCACTATGATTCCATACTTTATCTTCTTATTGCTAACAATCATGAAATATAACCATCTCTACCTTTCCACTTTTCATCATTCTTATATTCTCTATTTCAAGTAGAACTATTTCAACTACAAGAACAATCCAAATAGGAGTATACAACCAAACTAATGTACCTTCACATTTTCTGTTGCCTTCATTTACTTTTAGAGTTGTTTCCTGAACTCTTTGTCTCATTTCACTCTCTTAATTAAACTGTGTTTCTAGGTTATTGGTAAATTCTCCAACTTTTTAATTCATTGCATCCTTCTTTCTAAAAAAATTTAGAATTTTCCCATCCTCAATTTGTACTTCACCTGCGTACACATAATCAACTTTGTAAATAAAAAACATCTATGCTTTTGGTTGTGATTCTTCATTACCCTTCACGGGAATTGCATTTAAATATTTGTCTTCATATTTTCTTGAAAAAAAATCAAATTTTATTCTACTCAAGTTTCTTCTATCTTCATGACCACATCAAAGGGTTTTTCTTCATCTATATTGAAACCTAAAATCACACATAAATCATTAGATTAAAAAACATAAGGCTCCTTAGCCTTATTTTATGTCTCAAACATCAAGTCCCCATCAACATCATAAACATCATTTCCAAATCATTTTGTCAGAGCTCAAGGGGCCTTGTCCAGAACTCTCCTGCCATCCTTTCAATTTTCATTTCAATCATTTTGTCCAGAGCTCTCACCACCTTGAAATCATCTTCTCCACTGCTATTCTATTGAAATCATCTTGTCCACTACTAATAAAAATTAAATATTTCTCTCGCAACATTTTATAATTCCCTTGCGTGCACTTTAATCATAAATCACATGCCAAGGAGGAGGGAGGGTTTCCAGGATTCTCGAAGGAGGGTTTTCATGATTCTCACCGTTCGTATGATTTTCTTACATGTTAATCGAGAACGTAAAAAACTGCCTGAGATTGAGTGCAAACATAATTGTAGGGCTCCACATTCTCAAATTCTAAGATCAGGTTTTGTAGGTTGCACATTTTGTAATATAAATTGTATATTAGATTTTTAAAAATTTAAAAATATAGTAGTTTAAATTTAAATTTCATTTAAAATTTGTCAAATAAATAAATTTGGAAAACAAAACACTTTTAAATGGTATAGTTTAAAATTAATAAAATTATTTAATTTTATTTAAAATTTTAAAATTAAATCACATTTGAGTTACATAAACTACACAATAAAATGCTCTTTACAAAAAAAATCAAAATTTCGAAATTCATTTATATATAATTAAAAACATATGTTAATTAAAAAAAAAATCACAACTTTACCTACAATTATATCACCCATCCACATAAAATTAAAATATACAACCCCTTACACACTGATCATACCTTTAAATTGAAACAAATTCATAAAACTACCTACCAACTACACGAATCATTCCCTTCCAGGAAAATTCAGTCATTCGAGAGCAGCCGACTTGTACCTGCCTACAAAACAGCTCAGATCCACTCAATGTTTGCAGAGAAGATTCCGAAAAAGAAAACGAGCCACGACTGGCGGGCATCAACCACGAACTAACCATACCTTGTATCGAGATTCACGGGATTACGAGGACTTCGGAGATTTGTTGGTTGCCGGTAGGAATGAAATTTGATGGGCAAATGGTGTGTCATAAGGTGATTTGTCTATTAAATATAGTTTAAAAATTTGCAAAATATTGAAGATATTTTTGTTGAAATTGTGAAGATGTGAAAACCATCAAATTTGATGGGTGAGTCTGTTTTGAAGTTCCCACCTTGAGAAAGCCTTTCTCCCAGAAGAATCTAGCATTTCTACCCACCTATTATGTAAATTTGTCCACTACTTTATTGGTTCATTTTGTTCCTAAAATCTTTCATAAAAAAGTGGTATTTTATTTTGGTAATTACAATTGAGTTTAGATTGAGTTTAGATTGGGGTTAGTTTCTTTATTAGAAACAAATCTACTCACTAGTGAAATGTTGTAATCAAGATTGTGCTAAACTAGATTGAGATTGAGTTTGGACGTTTTTGGGATAGTTTAATTCTCCAAAAAATAACTTATATCTTCAACCTTTTCCATAAAAATTGAACTCACTCAAATCAACCAAATCAAGTAGTTTACACCTCATAGATATAAGTAAGACTAGCTTACAAGTAAGAATTATTTCTAATTATTTGTCGAGCTAGTATGGTGCACATGGTCTATTGTCTTCCACCCCTCTGTTTTGAATTGTAGGCTATGACATTTTTGTCCATAATAAGATTATCTACCTTAATTCTTTGTTATAAGTTATAACCAACATAGATCCATATTGACCAAATCTCATTATATGCAAAACTCTTTTTAGAATACAAAATTTGAAAAAAGTTTTACATTTCAGCATATTTAATTCCATTTAGTGGTCAGTAAATACATGATTAAGATAGATCTATAGTGGTGATTTTTCATTATTTAAATCTCATTCTATGTCAACTTTTTTTTTAGAATACAAAATTTCAAAAAAAAATTACATGTCAATAGTTTTAATTTCATTTAGTGCTTGGTAAATAAGTTATTAAAATAGACATATAATGGTAATTTTTCATTATTTAAATTGTATTTTTGAATATTTTATGGTTTTTAATATTTTATGTTGAAAATTGAATGAGTTACAATTAAGTAATTACATTATTTTATTTTTAATTATTTTTCTCTTTCCAACATCAAAATATTTTACAAAGATAAACATTAACCTACCCAGACATAAATATATATATATATGAATGATACCAAAATATTTTATTTATTACTTGAAAATTGAAATTGAAATATCAACGAACATTATTAATTGTTAAATTATTATATTTTTAATTTTTAATTTATATAATTATTTAATTTTTTCCTCATACCGAATTGTAAAATAAAACTCTAAGCTCAACAAATAAATGTGGTTCATATCTTCGTTCCTAAACTTAGTACCAGATTAATACTCACTAAAAAAAACTTCGTCTGACTCACTTGGAAAAGCCATTGAGGAATGGTAATTTCACATCATGGAGTTTTCTATTATTTCCCTTTGCTCTCTGTAAAAGATCTCGATATATAAATATTTCCATTTAATAACTTATTCATGCTTTTATTCTGGTGTAGTAATATAAATCAATGGAGGGGAGGCATTGTATTATGCGTAAATGAGTGTAAACATTTAAATGTTGACTCCATTAATAATAAAAATAAAAATAAATTTTATTTTTATATATTGTAATTTTATTTTTGTTAATAAAATTATGTACAATTTTTGAATAAAAAAATTCATAATAAATGTATCACATTAAAATATATGGCATATAAATAGTACAAATAAATTAAGATTTATTTTACAATATAAATTAAAATAATGATTTCGTAACCATATTTAAATTTAATTAATAAGTTCATAAAAACTCAATATTTACAATAAACACATGTTCACCTATGGTAACACAATTGATAAAAAACATGTTGGCTAGTCCTTGTGTATCAAATTGTTTGGAAGTTCAATTCCCCGAATATGTCTCACTAGCCAAACCTATAAGGAAAAAAAAATATTTACAATAAGCTTACAATATAACAAGATTATTAACCATGGATATTCACTCCCACTTTACCATGGATGCTATTAACTTATAATAGCCTTTCTTATAATACAATGGGCCAATACCATAACTTTTCAATACCACATTACCAAAAATGATAATACATTTCACAACCAAAATGTTTACATTTTAAGATATATCTAAACTTAAAATGAGAATACTTTTTATATGTTTACTAATGAAACAACCTTCCCCCTATTCTTGTACTTGATCATCTACAACAAATACTATGCTCGACAATAAGCACCTTTGAATATATATATATATATATATATATATATATATATATATATATATATATATATGCATTGTAGTTGCTACGACCACCAAGGATTCTCCTTATATTAGTAGCATAATAAGAAAGAAAGGAATGGATTTAGGAACGTCTCAAATATTATCGATTTTAGGGGTTTTCATGATAGGATCGGCCTTGAGAATGGCAAGGTGATCGATGGTCTTGTAGTTAAAAGAGAATTCATGCATATCAAAGTACATGTGTTGAGTGCATAAAATGTCACCACAACGGCACTTAAAGCCCGACCGCCCCACCTGCTTATTGCACGCAAAACACCTCTTCTTTCTCTTCCTCGGTTGTTCCTCCTCGTCCTCTTGTGTTTCTCCATCTCCTGTTATATCGAGTTGGATGGGGTGGTGCCCATGTCCGTCTCCACTGCTACTGCTACTTCCACCATTAGGGTGTCACTACTTGAGGGGACCAACACCGCAAGAAGCGGAATCGATGGGTGCTTCGTATTCAGTAGCTCAAGTGCAGGTTGTTGGGGTTTCAAGTGAGAAGAAAAGTAAGGTGGTTTCGCATTAATCTCTCTGTAGTACTTGAAGAACAAGTTCATGATGGTCGCACTCCCGAAGAAGCCCAAATTATTCAAGCAGTGAATGGGCCCTTCCACCACTTGTCTCCCACTCCCCTCCTCTTGCATTTTTTAGCTCTCCCGCGATGCCATTTTCCAGATGTTGCTAATGTAAGCCTAAGTCTGAAGGCATGAAAAAAAACCCTGAGATAACTACTGTCGAACCCAACAGAACCCTGCCCTCAACTGTCCTCCTGTGCAAATGATTCACTAGAGAGACCCCGAGAAGAAGAAGAAGAAGAATCACAGAGAATTCCAGATTTTTCTACTGTAAGCTCAAGTCAAAAAGCACAAAGAAACAAAAGAAAACCCTGAGATAAATATTGTCGAACCGAGTCGAGCCCTGCCCTCAACCCTCCTACTGCATGGACAATTTCACCAGAGATACCCCAAGCAGAAGACGAAGAATCACATAGAAAAGCCTAGCAGATGAAATTTACAATACTAGAGCTTACAATACTAATGTTGCATGCAGAAGGACATGTGGAAAGGGCCTTGGAAGGATAATGGATGCAATAACTTTGGATGTATGCAGTTCTTAAAACGTTTGGATTTAGAAAAAAAAATTCCCTAGAAAACTTTGGATAAGAGCCTTTGGATATAGATAAAACTTTGCATTAGAAAACTATGGATACCAGACTTTGCCACAACCAGACTTTGGTTAAAATAACGTTGTGCCAACTTTTGTGGATCAGGCTAGGTGAATATGAGGAAAGTTGTTTATAAAAGTTCATTTATCCAAAATTGTGTATTAAAGTTTGGAAATAAAACCTCAAACCTTACTACTGAATCATATTTAAAATAAATAATTTTATTTTTATTATATAATTGAAATATATTATCAGCATAAATTAAAACAGCAATAGCTATGTAATTTTAAAAGTCAATATTTAGATTAATAAGTGATCAATGTTCTATAGAACCCAGCTATAGTCCAAGAAAAGACTAATAATGTCACACATGGCATCAAAAATTTGTAGATTTATTAGTTTTTCCAACTTTCCAGATAATAAATATTTAGATTAATAAGTAATCAATGTTCTATAAAACACAACTATAGTCCAGGCAGGGACTAATAAGGTCAGACATGGCATCAAAACTTTGTAGATTTCTAAGTTTTTCCAACATTCCAGATCCTGGATTGTTTATTTCAAGAGCAAATCGAGAAAGGGCTTCACACACTTGTCAATCAAATGCTCAAATAAAATCAAAATTAATGACTATTAAGTTGGATTATGAAGATGAAAGAGTAGAAATTACTTGCATGTAGACTAGAAATTGTCCTAAAAAATGGACTATTGTGAAGCACTTCCATTATCAAACAAGATTGCATTGCCAGAAGACTTATAAAATACTCGTGCCAACATATTGTGAAGCATTGCCATTATCAAACAAGATTGCATTGCTGGAAGACTTATAAAATACTCATGCCAAATTTCGTTAGAGGTTAAAAACTTTGACT
>CM076581.1:1258653364-1258817725 GCA_034641835.2 Pinus albicaulis
CCCTATTCTACTTTGCTTCTGCTCTATCTTGTTCTTCCTTTAGTTGGCACTCAACTTTTGCTTTATCTTGATCTTCCTTTAGCTGGCGCTAAGCTTCTACTCTATCTTGATATTCCTTTAGTTGGAGCTCAACTTCTACTTTATCTTGCTTTATCTTTAGCTGGCGCTCGACTTCTGCCTTTTCTTCCTCCTCTTTCCTCTGTTGTTTCTCTTCCCTTTTCTTGCGGGTTTCTTCCGCCCGCTTCTTTCTTTGTTATTCTTTCAGTTGTCTCTTTCGTTCATCCTCCTCTTCCTTTGACTTCTCCTCGGCTTCTTGTTGAGCTTTATCATCCTTTTCTCTTCATTGGGTGGAATATTTATGGCCTGTACCAGTCCTTTGCTTCTTGGCTTTGGAAGACGAGGCTCCTCCCAGCATATGGATTATTTCCTCTAAAGCTTGATTGTCTTGATCTTCCTAATCAGTTGATTCCTCTAGAGCGGCCTCCATGTCTTTGTTGTAAAATTTCTTGATTATATCTTCAGCTGGGCATTCAGTATGCTAGTAAATCATTTTAAATTTGGCCCATTTGCAATTGGCGGGGATAATTCTCCTAGTATCATAAGTCCGGTGTGACACGGGAGGTAGAAAAAATCCCTTGAATTGCTCAACCTCTACCTCTACTTCCCTGAAATATTTGACTGTGTAGGCACCAATAGTTAGCGGCAAAGTGGGCCATGGCTTCTTCTTGCCCTTAGTGAGAACCTTTAAAAACCGCCTGACATCTAGTAACATGTTTCTTGGAGGAGCATTTTTTCGGTGACAAACTAGGGAAGTGTGTGAGGAGCTTTGAGTGACTTGAAGACTCGATGAAAGTGCTGAAGATATGTTGGATTTGAGGGCTGCCACTATCAAGTTGGCCTAGTTGACGTGGGTGTTGTATACAGTGACAACGTACATGAGAGAAAACCAAGTGCTGTTGAAGGTGGTGGCATCTGGGTTGTTGTACATCCTACATAACATTGCCGCCATGAGTTTGTAGACCTTCCTGAGACCTGTTGTCTGATATTCCTGGTCCTTTTTGAGCTTGAAATTTTATGGGTCCTCCACCATCCCCTTAAGGTATCGGGTATGGGAACTACATGAGTGGTGGCCCATTCCTTGGTGAGGGTATGTTCTCGAGTGGGAAGTGCATAATAGAATTCTGCATCTTGTCCCTTTAGATTTGCAAATGATTTCTTGGCGTGATCCAAAATAACGTAGATCTTGGGGTTGACCTTTTGCAGAATCTACTCGCTCAGATCTGCACATGGGAATATAGGCAGATGGGCCCCTACGTAGTGGAGCTTGGATCTCTTAACCTAAACATACATCTACCAATCTGGGAGATCCTCTAGGAATTCAGGCTTTCTGAATTCTTTGTACACCTAATACCAACTCATATTGTTCCCTTTGTCGAATGTGCAAGCAGTATCTCCATAGAGAAGGGGGAGAGAAAGAGGTATTTCTTCTTCCGAGATTTATATCTCAAGGATTTTGATCCTTTTCCAAACTACCAGAGGCCCCATATTTCTTGAGGCTGATGAGATTGATACGCACTCGAGCTCGGCTTCGAGGTTCCCTGGCATATTCATGAAACAATCCCACGATAAAGCAAATGTCATATTTATAAATACTTAGGCTGCTCCTATCTCTGCTCAACTATTTCTCAAGGAAATGGATGAACCTGTGACCTATCAACCTTGTCATTGGGTCATTGGGTCGCTAGGTCACGTTGGTTTAAACTTTCACAAAAAAACAACCTAGCGACTTAGCGACTCGGTGACTTAGTGACTCGCGACCAAGTCGCGAAGTTGCACCGGTTTAGAGTTTCAAAGAAATGCAAGCTGGTGACTTAGCGACTCACAACTAGGTCACAAGGTCACTAATTCATGAAGTCGCGTCACTTTAAACTTTCACGGATATGATACCTAGCGATCGTGCAACTTAGCGACCGAGGTCGCAAGGTCGTGGAGTCGTGGGGTCACTCTAGGGCTTGGAAGATGGGCTGCACGGTGAAAAAAACCTTCTGCATGATTTTAATCACAAAGGGAGGTGAAGAAACACATCAAGTGGAAAGCATGCATGAAGTTCGTCATTGGAAAGGGCTGGAAAAGGCACTTGAATAGACTGATGCAAGGGAAGCTTCCTAGAGGAGGTAAACAGGGAAGTCAAGCTGCGGGGAGGAGCAAGCTTAGCAACAAGATTCATGGAAGGTTTAAACATAAGCTAGGTTGCGTTTTAGATAGGCCAAGGTGAGGGTAATGGAGGAAACAATAAAAAAAAATGAAACATCAGGAGGATTAGGCAACTTACTTGGGGAAAATGTGCTCCAACTGGCTTGTTAGAGGCGCTTTTATTTCTCCGTCATGCAAGTCGAATGCGACCTATGTTACCCTTCTATTTATCAAGGGGTCACACGTGTGGACAATAAATGAGGATCGCAAGGTCACAAATGAGTTCAGTTGATGAGGGATGCGACCTTGCGACTCTGGAACCTCGCGACCTAGGAGTTGCAAGGTTGCAATTCTTTGGTTTATGGATAAGGTCTAGTTTGACCATTTATGCGACTTTGTGACTTAATATTTTGAAAGAGTGAACTTGGGCTTAACTCTACTTTTTCAAAAGGTTAGGGCCTCAAAAATTTTAAAAGGGCGAAATTTTGGAGGGTGTTGTAGCGGCTACAATAGATTATTATTCTTATTCTTATTCTTATTATTCTTATTATTATTATTATTATTATTATTATATATTTGAAAAAACTCATGTAATATGATTTTTAATCATGCACACTCATCCTTAACCATTAATCATTCATCCGAACTATGAAAAATATATTGAATTGAAAAATTATTATTATTATTATTGATCCGAATGGAAAATGGCATCAAACCATGGTATTCATCTACCCATGTTATCCATCCACACATGGAATTTACCCATGGTATTGTAAACGGCATCAACCCATGGTATTCATCCACCCATGATATTTATTCGCCCATGGTATTGTAAGTGACCCATGGTATGTATCCACCCATGGTATTCATCCACATATGGGATATACCCATGGTATTGTACGTGGTATCTACCCATGGTATTGGCCTATGGTATCTACACATGGTATTGTAACTCAAAAAAGGCTATAAATAATAAGCCCCAGTTTGTAAAAGAACAGATTTGTCTGCCACAATGTAGCTTCTATAGTTATTCTCTGTTTTAATAAAACAAGTTTCTTTGTGGTTTTATTTTCTTTGTGTTCTCTCTTTTTTCTGGCATTCTAATTTTGCAGATCTGGTTATATCTATTTCAAATTTTTAGATCTTGGGGGCCTCCCCCAAAGATCCGGATCAGTGGTATCAGATCCAGGTTACGCCTCCATGGGAGTGAGGGTTTAAAACATATTTCAATTTCAATGCTTTGCAACAATCTTCAGCAAAATCCATGAATTTTTTTGGGCGGCGAGTTTTCCGATCAGATCTGAAAATTTTGGTGAACAATCTACAAAAAAAAAGACCAGATCTAGATTCCTTGCGAAAAATCACTCAAATTCAAAAAATAAATTGGCCAAATTGGAGTTTGGATGAGGGAGATATCGCTAATTCAAAATCAGCGATGTTGAAGCAATTTTTCTGACGACAATTCATGAACGGCAGCTCCCCTGTCATTTTTCACAATTTTTAGTGAAAAAATTCAGAAGAATGGATATAGATCTGAGCTCCTCTTGAAAAATCACCCAATTTCAAAAAACAAATCGGTCGAATCGGAATCCGTATGTGGGAGTTATTGTTGATTTAAAATCAACTATTTTTTCAGAAATTTTGTGACGGCGAAACAGTTCCAGCGCGAATATGCGGGTCTAGATTCTCGAGATAGTGGTTTCAAACACATAAGAAGATGAAGAATGATCATTCTATTTCCAAAAATAGGTTATAATAAATATTCTGAGTTATATTGACTGAGTTATGCTCATTTTAAATCTGGAGCAGCATTCGGAGCGGGTTCCCTTTGGAGACATGCCCTCCCACCTCGCTTTAGTAGGCACCTGTTTCACATTCATCAGTTTCATCATAGCAGCATTCGACTTGGGTTATTTGGAGACGTGACCTCCCACCCCAAGCTATGTAGGCACCTGCTACTTCACCAACAATCATTATCATGCTTATGGGTCAACCGCACAAAATCATTTTCATCGAAGTCCATTTGCTAGGCCGCACACCGTTAGTCACACAGTAGGTCACAAGAATTACAGGGTATCTCTATCCTCCGATCTTCTTTTTTCATGGTTTTGGTTCATCCAAAAACCAAAACTTCATCGAAGTCCATTTGCTAGGCTGCACACTGTGAATATCACATTTGGTCACAAACACTACAGGGTATCTCTATCCTCGGATCTTCGTTCATCAGGGTTATGGGTTAACTACACAAAACCCTTCTCTTCAGTGGCTCTTCATATTCAACAAAGGCTTCTTAGGAGGGAACTTCACGCAATGGGGACCATTGCTTCTTAAGGAGGGAGGAATGATCCGAATGGAAAATGGCATCAACCCATGATATTCATCTACCCATGTTATCCATCCACCGATGGAATTTACCCATGGTATTGTAAATGGCATCAACCCATGGTATTCATCCACCCATGATATTTATTCGCCCATGGTATTGTAAGTGACCCATGGTATGTATCCACCCATGGTATTCATCCACATATGGGATATACCCATGGTATTGTACGTGGTATCTACTCATGGTATTGGCCTATGGTATCTACACATGGTATTGTAGCTCAAAAAAGGCTATAAATAATAAGCCTCAGTTTGTAAAAGAACAAATTTGTCTACCACAATGTAGCTTCTATAGTTATTCTCTGTTTTAATAAAACAAGTTTCTTTGTGTTTTTATTTTCTTTGTGTTCTGTCTTTTTTTTGGCATTCTAATTTTGCAGATCTGGTTATATCTATTTCAAATTTTTAGATCTTGGGGGCCTCCCCCCAAGATCCGGATCAATTATTATTTTAATAATAAAATATATTAAGTATTTTATGAATTTTTAAATTATATGATTAATATAGAAGCTATATTTATTTGAAAAATGGATAATAAAAATAATATTATGGATAATTTTAAAAAATTAAACTCAATTTTTTAAAATTCTCTATTCAGACTAGCAGTGGGGACATCCATCACTGAAATCCATGGGCTGTAACAATTATCATGAAAAACCAAGCCACCTCGAATTATTTTCATAGTGGGAAAACACATCATAACTCAGTAGTCAAACTAGAAGTGGAGATAACTATCACTGCAATGCATGATGCCACCTCACTACAATCCATGATTTTTAACCATTATTATGAAAAGCTACCCCGCCTCACTACAATCCATGATTTTTAATGGTTATTATGAAAAACTATCAGCTTTTGCTAGTAAGGGTTGTGCTTTCACTCCTCAGGTGCCTCTAGGTCTTCTGCCACTAACCCTTTTGCATCATAAGAAATTGCACTTGTACCAAAGCATAAATGATTTTAGAGCATACTCCAAGCTCATATATATATATTTTAATTACTATAAATATTTACATATTTTATTATTTTTATTTTTACTATTATATTCAAAAATATTATTCCATAACTTTTAATTAATATAAACTTATATTTTAATATTCTTTAAAATTATTATTTAAATAAAAATTGTCTTAATATTTTTGGTGTATTCCATTTCTCCACTTAAATATTCTAAAAATTTTGATTTTATTTTCATTAAAATGTAATTGGGTGCCAAAAATAAATAAATAAATGATTTTAAATAAGTTTGAAAAAAAAATTCATGTGATTTCTAGTTGATGCAATATAGATCGCAAAACCCCGTTTCACATACCACTTCAATGATCAATTTCACTAGTTTATTAAAATAGAGATAATTGCATTGTAACATAATCATTATAATGAATTATAATAATACTCCTTCATAAACAATTAACAATTGAGCCTATCTCACTACACACTATTTTTTATAAAATTAACAAATATTAGTGAGTGCAAAGAAGGGAACGGATGTATCAACATGGAATGAATGTGATTATCATGAGAAAATAATAACTTGTGAAGTAGTTCTTTACCCGGGGGAACATGGTTTTTTGTGAATTTATTTTTAATGGATTTGATTTGATTTTATTTTATTTTGCTTAATTTTTTTTTTTAAATTAGTTAGTTGGAGTGTTTGAATAGTTTTTTTATTTTATTTTGGAAATAGATTCAACACTATCAAAAATCTCTTAAACACTTAAAACCCAGAATTTAATTTAATAATTATAATTCAAGTTTTCAAAAAAAAAAAAATTCATAATTTTATAAAAAATTCGAAATTATTCCGTCATTTTTTTAAACTACACTATTTGGAAAAAGGTAATTTTACGAATGCATGCATGTTCGTAATTATATTTATCCATTTGAAATCTACAATATTCGTTATTGACGTTGGAAATTTATAATTATGTGTGAAAAGAAATTTTAGGGATGCATGAATTTTCATGATTTTATTTAACGATTTGCAATCTGCCACGTTCGCTATTTCAGTTAGAAATTGACTGTGGTTACGACTAAGGAGTCGGATGAATTCAAAATTTCCAGGGGGTACTGGGCAGCTCTTCTTTAGACCTTTCGAGGCATGTGGTTGTAGGAGAACAGTGGTTGAGGTGCGGCCGTAATAAAGAAAAGATTGCTCAAATGAGAGAGGATGCCAGAAAGTGGAAACGGCCAGAAATGCATATTTTGGTAAAATTGATGGCTGCAATTGAACACAGATTCAACCAAGACACGGCAAAGAGCCTTGCCCATATCTTCCGAATTTCAGAAATATATTCTAAAGATATATTTTTGAGTTACATTTAAAATTTAGATACCATTTTCAGGGCACTAAATTCTGAAGATATATGTGCAAGTCTCATTTATATGATTTCATATAGTATCATGTAAACTTTAAACACAATTTTTAGGGTGTTAATTATGTTTGGTTATAAATTTTGTTAATATATATTTAAAACATATATTCATATATACATTAAATTTTGTGGTTGTGTTATAAGTTTTTAATGTGTATATCATTATATATTTTAAGTTTATATCAACTACATTTACAAATATGATTGTGTTAATATTTATAATCAATTGACCTAACACAACCACCACCCTAAAAACTGTGTTTAAATTTTACATGAAACCACATGAATGAGCCTTGCACATACATCTTCATAATTTAGTGCCCTTAAAGTTGTGTAAAAATGTTACATGGAACCCAGAAATATATATTCCGAATATATTTCTGGAATTCTTAAGATATATGGGCAAGTTTCATTACTGTGTCTTGGTTGAATCTGTTTTCAATTGCAACCATCAGTTTCACCAAAAGCTGCATTTCTGGCCTTTTCCAGTTTCTTACGCGCTCCCTCATTTGAGAAATATTTTCTTTATTACAGCCACACCTCACCTTCGAGCAGTGTTCTCCTACTACCACGTACCTATGAGTGTCTATAGAAGAGCTTCCCAGTACCCCAGGAAAGTTTGAATTCATTGACTTCTCAACCTTAAACACAGTCAATTTCTTACTTAGATAACGATTGTGGTAGATTGCACATCGTTAAATATAATTATGAAAATGCATGCATTCGTAAAATTACTTTTCACACATTATTATCGATTTCTGACTTCAATAACGAATATGAAAGATTGAAAATCGTTAAATATGATTATGGGTATGCATGTATTAGTAAATTCTTTTTTCAAAATAGTTTAAAATATGGATAGAATAATTTAATTTTTTTGGTAAAATTATGAAAATTTTCCACAGAAATTTTTGAAAATCTAAGTTATAATTATCAAAAATCAGGATTTTGGGTGCCCAATATTAGTTCCAAGATGTCGTTGCCTATGAATGGACATGTTGCTTGGCTGAATTCGGCTGTAAAACTATCTAGACTGGATGCTTTGTATTTTGCTATGTGTTTTACAACTTCTTCTACCTCTTCAAGTTTAATCTTTAGTAGTACTCCCAAATTATGTTCTCGACTGGGTATGTATTGCTTTATCTTTTCAATTGCTTCTGTCTAGTTTCGTCAATATATCATTAAAATGTTCCACCATCAAGGCCTCCATGTTTTGATGTTAGGCCAACCTGTTTCGTCCTTCATCTTAAAGGGAAAATATTGGGTTATGTTACATTCTATGGATCATCGCCTTGTGGAAGAAATTGGTGTTTTTGTCCCCCTCTCTTAGTCACTTTACTCTGAATTTTTATTTCCACGCAATTTCCTCTTTCTTTCTCCATTTTTCTAATCTACATGTAAGGATTCCTTCCTCCCTCACAAGGATTTCAGATCTCCCTTGTAATCTCATTTGTTGTTGTACTTTTTCATACAAGCCTATAAGATTTCTTTATCTTGATGTATGCGGAAAAACTCTTTTTTATTCCATTTCTTCACATTTTGTTTGAAGTCATTTAATCGGAGTTGGAAGGAATTCATCCTCTTCCTTCTTTTTATTTGGACTTCTTCCCACTATCACTTGGGTTTGTCAATGAAGGTAGGGTCCCTTAATGAGAACTCCTTAAATCTAAAGGACCATTTCTTGTTGCACTGCTTCATGTCTACCTCTAGACATATCGATGAGTGATATGATTCCAAACTAGGAAGAACTTAGGTCTCATAAAATACATCGCTACTTATATCAATCATCGGTAAGAGCATGTCTTTCCTTGTAAGAGGTCACTGGTTCATAAATAGAAAGGGGTGGAGTATATATGCCTTCGTAGACTTAGCAGTCCCTTTTCCTACCAACAAAATTGGATTATTATTATTATATATATATTTAAAAAAACTTATGTAATATGTGTTTTAATCATGCACACTCATCCTTAACCATTAACCATTCATCCCAACTATCAAAAATATATCGAATTGACAAATTATTATTATTATTATTATTATTTTAATAATAAAAATATATTAAGCATTTTATGAATTTATAAATTATATGATGAAAATAGAAGCTATATTTATTTGAAAAATGGATAGTAAAAATAATATTATGGAGAATTTTAAAAACCAAAACTCAAGTTTTTTAAATTCTCTATTCAAACTAGCAATGGGGACAACCATCACTGCAATCCATGAATTATAACAATTATTATGAAAAACCAAGACACCTCGAATTATCTGCCTAGTGAGAAAACACATCATAACTCAGTAGTCAAACTAGCAGTGGAGATAACCATCACTGCAATCCATGATTTTTAACCATTATTCTGAAAAACCACACCACCTCACTGCAATCCATAATTTTTAACCATTATTATTAAAAACCATGCCACCTTAGTGAAGCCCATGATTTTTAACCGTTATTATGAAAAAACAGGCCACCTCACTGCAATCCATGATTTTTAACAGTTATTATTGAAAAATAATGGCTTGTGGTAATAAGGCGTGAGCTTTCACTCCTCCAAGGTGCCTCTAGGTCTTGGGCCACTAACCCTTTGTCTTGCATCATAAAAAATTACACTCGTATTGATAAAATGAATGAAATTGCTCTCTAGGTGAGAACCTAGAGAGTGTACAAACACACTCAACAATCTAATACATACAATCAAGAGAATAACCTAGTACATATAGGCTTTCTCACAAATGGGTGGTTTGAACCACTCCCTGAATATTAGGATCTGAGATCTAGAATTAGAATCTCAATCCTATCCTAACTTAACTTTCTCCATTAATTTCTAACACTCCCCCTTAATGGAGAAAGGGTACTAAAAGAGAAATAACACATGCTTGTTGGTCTAGTCTCAGCTAGGCTTACAATGGTAAGAGACATAAAAAAAAAACATGGTAACAGAGTTTTCATTTTAGTCTTATTTGCGTGAGATCCATGCTTGTTCATTTGTGGATGATGCTTCATCTTCACTTTCTTTGTCATGAGATAGTGATGTATCTTCGCCTCATTTCTTCCCCAGTGATGGAAGGCTTGAACGCTTATCCTCGCGCTTTTGAAAGTTATGGCAGGCTTAATAGGAAACTGTTTTGTCTCACCATTTATGGTGTCGCGCATGTAAATTTCAGCAATGTTGTCATCTGCACACACGTAAATATTGATGATATTATCACATTTTAAATTCTCTCCAGCCTTGTCTTCCTCTGCCACATCTTCGCCATCAACTTCATATGGCTCGTCGAATTGATATTCAACACTTTGTTCATCTTTAAATCCTTCTTGAAGATCAACTTGTGACTCTTCAATATCAGGATTTTGCACAATAGATTGTGCCTCTTGTTTCTCATGGTCATCAACAGAACCACATTGTTTTTCTGAAAAAATTCCAGACTTAAAAATACTAATCATGCTAAAACCTCCAAATGCCAACATGAGAATATCACCATCATCATCATCATCATCAGAAAAAATATCTAAAATAATAAACATGTTGTTAAAAGGTCCAACTTATCTTGTTTTGTCTTGCTTCCAAATTTTGACTCCACTCGGTCCTCTTACGAGCTCGAAGAACCCCGTTTCCATGCAGGTGGGAATCCTCCGTTTGGAAACTCTTCAACAATATAACCTTGTAGACTGTGGCTTCTATGCCATGCACGGCTTAGTGCCCTCAACTCTTGCGACGAGAAGCAAATGACCTCTCAACAAACTGGAAATGATATCAACATCCAATGCTAATGCATGTGACACATATTTCTACAACTTCAATTCAGACACAATTTCTGATAAAGAGGAGAAGCATAGCAGCTACTTTACTCTTTCGAACTAGCTAAAGGATTTTTGGGCAACACCTCAGTATTCTTCTCTCTTACCAGAATTTTCTCTAAAGAATGCATCAAAAAATGAGAAACTAGCTTGAAGTTGAAGCACGTGACGACGCAGACAGTCGTTTTATCCTCGGCAGAGATGTTTAGGATACCATTGGCATCAATGTCAAAACAAATAGTGATCCAAGGCACACCCCTTGGAGCAGGAGGAATGCCAGATAACTCAGACTTACACAAAATATTGTTGTCCTTGGTTTTTGCTCTTTCACCTTCAAATACTTGGATCAAAAACACCAGACTGATTGTCAAAGTATGTGGAGAAGACTTTTTCTTTATTCATAGGAATCTTTGTGTTCTACGGGATCAAAAAAGTTATCACTCCTCCAAGAAGTGATAGCTGCTTGGATCATGAAAACTATGAAGTAGTGTGAAAGGAAATGGATTAATAGTCCCAACACTGCCTCCAATCAGCTGTAACCTTGGAGAGTATGATAATGCCTCCAAGATAAAATGTCATTTACAATTTACATCTGCCCTCAGAGCCAGTGAAATAGATGATCATGCTATTCAACGAGATTGCTCTTATTGCTTGAGACAATAAGACTCGAGCATCGAATACAACTTAACGTGTAAATAAGCGAGGGAATTGTTATAAGGAAGAGAATTATTGGCTCAAGTTTTAGCCATTTACAAAATGAGGTGCACAAAAAATAAAAAAATAAAAGAGAGATCTCCAATTGCTTTCACGCATACCACTGCTCTTGATCTGCTGCGGAGATCCGATCTGATATTCGATGCAGCTCTAGCACCGAATGTGAAATCTTTAATGAAATGGAATGGGGATTGTTTGGCCTATTAAATTTGGTATTTCAGTCTCCAGTTTCTCAAAGCCTCGAATCTTCATTCCGTTGCCTTCAATTCGAAGGATTTTTGAGATTCAATTGATGGAATTTCACTGCCTGTCCTTTAGGAAGGATGGAGTCTGTCATGTCTGCACGCAGCAGAGAAATTGTAAGTTGTTTGAGTAATGAAAAATAGAGGCATTAATAGAAATGGTGTTGCAGTTTCCTTTGGTCAGGTTTCTTTATGTTCAAATCGGAAAACTACTGCAGGAATTGTGTTTTCTGATGAGAGTCAACTCTTATTCATTGGACACCTTCAACGACCGCGAATCCGACTGCAATGAAAGATGTTGATTACCCGCAGTCTTCCATGGCTCCACACAGCCTTCACTGGCCTCAAATAATTTACTAGAAACCAATGGTGATTGAAACTATTCCTCCTTGACAATAATACATAGCTCGTCTCCTCATATTTGGATTCAGATCTCAAATGAGCTATCCACCTTTCAATTTTGCAACACTTCCAAATAGCCTGCTAGTTCGCCTTTACAGCCTTCTCACAGGCTCTCGGCTTCATGCAGCATTCAATCTCCCACAGATTTATTTAAATTCTACCTAAAGCTCTAATACCATGATGAAATGAATTAAATCGCTCTCCAGGTGAGAACCTAGAGAGTGTACAAACACACTCAAAAATATAATACATACAATCAAGAGAACAACCTAGTACATATAGGATTTCTCACAAATGGGTGGTTTGAACCACTCCTTAAATATTAGGATATGAGATCTAGAATTAGAATCTCAATCCTATCCTAACTTAACTTTCTCCATTAATTTGAAAAACCTAAATGTTAGGGTTTTATAGTGTTAGGGTTTTAAGGTCTGTTCAGAAGATTTTTCGAGTGCAAATAGGGGAGGGTTTCGAAGGGATCTTTAGGGAGCTCTGATTTCCAGCTAGGACGCTGGAAAGAAGTACAGATCTGTTCCAAGATTTGCGGCAAAGGGGAATAGCGCTGGCCTAGAAAATGGGAAGACCGGGGGCCCCCGGAGCCCCCACTTTCAAGCAGGTTACAATCGACAAGGGAAAAAGGCAGGTGGAGGGCTTGAAGATCATAGGCTTTATAGCTTCCAGAACTCGCACGAAGGATAGTGACTCTGTCTTGATCGATCACACAGTCAATACGACTAAAGGCACCATAAGAACACAAGAATCGATCACCGTGCTTCCCTCGCAGGAAGCTGATCTGCAAGAAGAAGTTACAGATCTGAACAATAATGCAAATAGTAGCCCCGATCTGAATCGATCAACTACAAAGGAGTCTACGAACAATGATATCCACCCGAAATACCAAGGCCGCTGCAAGCCGAAGACTAAGGAAAGCCTTAGGGTAATCTTTAATGACCCATATCTGCAAGCCTACAGGGATCATATGTCCATTCATGCAGTGATCTGCAAATTCATGGGGTTTTGGCCCAGTGAAAAATCCCTTTTTCAGTGGATCAAGAAAGTCTAGAAGCTGAGAGGGGATGTGCAGCTACACCTAGGCGTCAAAGGCTTTTTTACGGTGGTATTTACAAATCTGGAAGACAAGGATCGAATCTTCGAGGGAGGACCATACTTTTACGCCTCAGCAAGCCCCTATATGAGGCCCTAGAAGCCCAAATTTGCACCTGAACAGGAAACGTTCACACAGGTGCTGGTATGGATCCGACTATTCTCTTTACCAATCGATTATTGGAGGCCAACAATGTTGGAACAGATTTGCAACACCTTGGGAACTTTTTTCTATGCTTCTGAAGCCACTCTTCAAAAAAGGTTCACTTCCTATGCCCACATCTGTGTTGAAATGGATGTATCTGGGTCTCTACATGAGGGTCTGTGGTTGGAATACAGGGATGAGGTCTATTTCCAAACTATCGACTACGAGAAAATACCCTTTAGATGCCGGAAATGTCACGAACATGGGAATTTAATCCGCGAATGCCCTCAAAACAAGCTGGCCGAGAAACCCAAAGAGAAACCCACCCCGGTTTTGAATGGATTTATTTGACCTACTGGTAGACATCGAGCCACTCAAAAAACCACTCCTAAAATGGACAACTAGCTCACTGGAACATTGAACGCCTTTGGAATACTGGGAGAAGATTCTCCATCAGAGAAGATAGCTCAAACACCAGCCGCGGAGCAGCCAGCCATCATAACCGCAGAAGAAGGAAACCAGTCACGGGAGCCTATCAAACCTTCAGACCCGCTCTTAATTGCAACAACAGACAAAGACGAGGAAGGGGATGAGGACATGGCCCTCAGCGAACTCGACACAAAAGATCGGGAATTAGGGGATATCCTGGAGAAAGAAGGGTTAGATCTCAATTCTATAGTGGAGCAATGGAAACAGAAAGGAATAGACCAAATAACAGAGGAGGAAATCAATAGGGTAAACTACTTATTCCTAACTAGATAGGATGCTGCATTAAAATGTATGAAACGAGGCAGAGAAGCAACCAAAGGCTTGGGTATAAAATCACAGACTCCCCACCACACACAAGCTAGTCTCAAGCACAAGAGTAAATGGGGCAGAAGATCCAACAGTGATGCTCTTCATGAACTGGGTCAGATGTTGATTAATTCGGGAAAGATGAAAGCCCTAGAGGCTTTCTCCTTCTCATCTTAAGTATGTTTTAACTATGAAATTCCTCTCCTGGAATGTAAGAGGACTGGGCAGCCTTAGGAAACAGAGGCTCCTAAAAAAGAAAATTACTCAAGAAAGACCGGACTTGGTATTCCTCCAGGAAACAAAATGTTTGAATCAGAAATTAGATGAGTTGGGCAAATGTTTAGTCAAACATCTAGAGCACCTAGCAGTAGAAGGAAATGGTATGAGCGGGGGTCTAGCTATATTCTGGACCCCTGGAACTCTTCGTCTTCTTAATGTTGAAGCCACAAAAAACTTTTTGGCCCTAGAAATGCAGATCATAGGGGAAAAAGGTACCTTTCTGTTCACTAATGTTTACAGTCCTTAGCGACAAGAGGAAAAATTGTTGTTGTTGAGCAATCTCACCAAGTTACATCAGAGACACCTCCATTCCAGGGCTATCTACGGGGGCGACTTTAATATGATAACCTCTCTCAATGAAAAGAAAGGGGGTACTCAAGCACTCAGCATGATGCCATAGCCTTCAGCTCCTTCATTCAAGCAGTCAATTTGGTGGAAATCCCCCCCCCCGTAATGGCATTTTTACCTGGACCAACAGAAGAGGGGGAGTCAGGCTTATTGCCTCCAGGTTGGACCTCTTTCTAGTTTCTGAAAGCATTCTATTAAAAGGGATCACTATCGATTCAGATATCCTCCCCTCCGGAGGTTCGAATCACTGGCCTATCATGCTGCAGGCCTCCATTATGGGCGTTCCTAAAAAAAGGCCGTTCCGTTTTGAGAAATTCTAGCTAAGTCACAAATATTTCTCCTACAATATTAAAACATGGTGGAAGGAACCCCTACCTGTAGAGGGAACGAAGATGTTCAAGCTACAATCAAGGCTAAAATTTATCAAGACCAAGCTAAAGACTTGGAACCGTGAAGTCTTTGGCAACATCTTTGAAGACAAACAACACTTGGAGCAACAACTGGAAGATATCCATAATACTTGGATTCATGGAAGCATTTCGTAGGATTCAATCAACACAGAGAAGGAACTTATGCAGAAATGGAATGAAATATGCGAGCAGGAAGAAATTCTATGGAAACAAAAATCTCGAATTCAATGGCTCAAGGAAGGAGAAAGGAACAAAAAATTCTTCCATAGATCAGCTATGGATTACAGATGCAATAGCAGAATTACCAGGGTCCAGGATGAGCAAGGGAATGTCTTTCACTCACACCATGACATCACCTGTCAACTCCGAAACCATTTAAAACTTATTGCAACTAAACCAGTCATTGATCGACAGGAAGCCATTAACAAAGTTGTTTCCTCTATTCCCATCCTCATAATAGAGGAACAAAATAGGGCCCTGGAGAGACCTGTCTCCCTCTAGGAGGTGGAGGAAGCAGTCAGAGAAATGGCCAATGGGAAAGCACCAGGGCTAGATGGTTTCACCCTGGATTTTTTCAAAGCCTACTGGGATGTGGTTAAGGAAGACATTTGGGAAGTAGTGGAGGACTCTAGAATCTCCTCTTCAATTTTCAAGTCCCTGAATTCCATGTTCATAGCGCTAATTCCCAAGGAAGCTGATGCCTGCACCCCTTCTAAATTTAGGCCCATAGCACTTTGTAATGTGTTGTACAAGGTCATATCAAAAGTCATGGCCAACAGATTAAACCCTATACTCCCTTATATTATCTCTTAGGAGAAGTCAGGTTATGTGGAGGGTAGACAAATTACGGACAATGTCCTGCTGGCTCACGAGATGGTCCACACTCTACAAAAACTTAGAAAAGCTGGCGTGATCATTCAGCTAGACCTCTCAAAGGCTTATGACAAGGTCAGCTGGGATTATCTTGAAGCAATTCTGAAGGCTTTTGGCTTCAGTCATAGATGGACAACCTGGATTCTAGTTATGATCAGATCTCCCAGTCACTCTATTTTGGCCAATGGGACCCCCTCCAAAACTTTCTTTCCTTCAAGAGGCATCAGGCAAGGGGACCCCATCTCGCCTTTCCTCTTTTTCATTCTCATGGAAGGCCTCAGCCGAATCATTAGGTCAGCCAAGGAAAAGAATATGATAAAAGGCCTTCAGCCCTTAAGCAATATCCTAGCCACTACTCATCAACAATTCGTGGATGATACCATGCTACATGGAACCCCCACTATGAAGGAAGTCAAGGGTTTCAAGCGTCTTTTAAATTTTTCAGTCAAGCCTTGGGTATGGACTTTAACTTTGATAAATATTTTGTTTTCTTTTTTAACACGCATTTGGCTATTTAGAAACATTTGACGAATATATTAGGTTTCAAAAGAAGTAATCTGCTGTCCAAATACTTGGGTATTCCCCTTACAGACAAACCTTGGAAAAAGTGTCACTCGGAAAATATTCTTTCCAAGTTGGCAGACAGGTGCAATCACTGGACCAATCGGGTCCTCAATCTGGCTGGTCAACTGGTCATGACAAAGGCCATCCTCCAGGCTATTCCTCAATACCTACTTTCAATCCTTCCAGCTCCCAAGGGAGTCCTTCAGGAAATTAGAAGCATTCAGTGGAACATTCTATGGTCTAGTAATTCGGGGAAACCAAAGTGGGTGCTTGCAGCTTGGGACAAGCTATGTAAACCTAAGAGCCTTGGAAGGTTAGGGTTACAGGACCTGGGATCGAACAAAAAAGGCCTGTAGAGCCAAAATATGGTGGAGATGGCTCTCAGAACCTCACACCCCGTGGGCACGCATTTGGAAAGCCAAATATGCGGAGCATTGGCAGCATGAGGAACTCGTAAGAATAACAAACACCCCCGCAGGCTCTCCTATATGGAACCTCGCCCGAGCCAACCGGAATATCATACAAGATCGTTGTTTCTGGGAGCTTAGGAATGGTCATAATGCCCTGTTTTGGGAGGATGCCTGGCAACAGCTCCTGGAAATTGAAAATCCTGACCTACACCCTCTGCAGCAATGGTTTTAGAACAATGGAAAACTGAAAGTGCATCAATAATGGGCTAGTGATACGGGCCAACAACATTAGAGGACTTGGAGTCTCATCCCTCCCCCATTGGACGAACACTTGACGAATCTCCTCAATATCCTCAATACCATTATGAGGAAGAGACTAATATGGGCAATGCAAAGGCTGGATATCCTTCGCTGGGGAAATTTTAATGGAGGTTCATTTAACCTCAAAGAAGCCTACTCTTATATTGAAAACAGGGACAATGACGATAAGGTAGCCTGGTATGAAAATGTTTGGAACTGTAACCTTTGGCCCAAAATCAAGACTTTTCTATGGCTTCTTCAGAATAGGAAGATCTTAACCTGGGAAAATCTTCTAAAAATAGGGTTTACAGGACCTTCCCATTGCCCCTTATGTGAGGAGTTGGAGGAAACGATGAATCATCTGTTCAATGAATGTGTCTGGACTAGCAACCTATGGGAATGGATACAAAGCATATTCCAACAAATGGACCGGAGTAGAAATTCCATTCATGAAACTATTACCAACTGGCGCTTAAAGTATTCCAACAGCGATATGGTAAACAATCTATGGAGGCTAAGTCCTGGTTTCTTAATCTGGACAGTGTTGAAGGAGAGGAAAAATCGTATTTTTCAAAAACACAGCTTCAGACAGCACGATAAGATAAAAACAATTATTATCCAGGGTTTGAAAGAAACTACTCTCACCTATTGCAAAACCGAGAAATTAAATTCGTTGTCTCCTAATGACATCATGATATTGGCTATTTTCAGCCTCTCTGAAGTGGCGGAGTTCTGTATGCAGGAGAACTCCCTTCAGCCTGCTCCCTCCCCTATAATTTGGCATAATCCTCCTCCAGGATACTGCAAGCTAAATTTCGACGAAGCCTCAAAAGGAAACCCAGGCCCTGCCGGAATGGGAGGCGTCCTGCGCAACGAGAAGCGAGAAATTTTGCATGTCTATTGCAGAGACTTGGGAGAGACCACTAACAACGAAGTGAAATTTGTAGCTTTAGAACAAGGGTTGAGGCTTCTAATTCGGCTTGACAACGGACTGGCCATCATAGAAGGTGACTCCCAGCTCACCATCACAACTATTAAGAAAATTTAGCATGGAACGAAGCCCAGTAAGGCTATAAAACACTGGCGCCTAGCTGCTGTCACTGAGCTCATTGTGCAACACGTCACTTACCTCAGTGGTATCATCCTTCAGGCAGTGTGAAGGAAAGCCAATACTCTAGCAGACCATCTAGCAAACCACGCAGTAGATCACCCAACTGATGCCAAGGACACGTGTTGGCAGGATCTAACACATGAATAGCTTAGGGATCATTGCAACATCATCTCCAGGCAAGACTTTATTGCCGGTACTACCGTGGGGATGGAAGGCAGCTTATCAATCATAAGTAGCTCATGAATTCCCCATTTCGATTGATCACGTCAAACGGCACAGCCTGGAAATGGTACCAAGTACTTCTCGGGT
This sequence comes from Pinus albicaulis, assembly GCA_034641835.2. Classification (NCBI taxonomy): domain Eukaryota; kingdom Viridiplantae; phylum Streptophyta; class Pinopsida; order Pinales; family Pinaceae; genus Pinus; species Pinus albicaulis. Next base: position 1,258,672,123 of record CM076581.1, read on the forward strand.
TTCGCAGCCCATTATGCGAAAGGACAATCAGAAGGGTAACCGATCCTTACAACGGATCAAATGGAGGTCTCAAGCATGCGAAAGGATCGCTCAGCAAAAGAATATCTCGGCTCATGACCCTGGCATTGGCGGAAGGCTCAGACGGCAAGTTGCCATGCATCATAGCATTAAATGGCTTTCAAGTGGCATTTCAAACTCCACTACCCGCCATTCTATTTAAATGAAACCTTGCTACCCCATTCTCGTTTCTCATCACGCCTTGTGGTATCTCTGCTCAAAGCTAAGGTTCGACTCTCCTCCTCTCGGCAAGTTCTCCACTTTCTCCTACCTAGCATCTATGGCTAACCACAACCTTTGCAACATCAAAGCATCGCAAGCCCTCAAGCGGGCCAAGGATAGTTACGAGGCCTCCGTCTCCAAATGGGGGAAGAAAACGATCGAAGTGCTGTAGGAAGAGGTGGAAAAATCTCGGGCTCGAATTGATGACAGTGCTATCAGTGAAGAGGTCGACTTGTTAGTCGACCCTGGGACACCTTCTACTCGCAACACACAATTTCTGCAAACCCAGGCTGTTGCCTGGAAGATGAAGACCATGCTGGTGAAGGCACTTGCCATGCAGGGAGTAGCGGCTAAGGAGACCTTCGCAACAACCTCCATGGCATCGGCCAAGAACACTGTGCGGCTCGACAAGCTGGAAATTGCCCTCAATTCACTGACAGAGGAGCTTCGTATGCACGTCAAGGCTATGGATAGTCGTCGGTTTGATCTTTATCTCTGCATTTCCTCAACGTCTCCATTTAAATCCCAGGGGATGACTCATAGAATACCATCATTCGACGGTTCAAGCCTAGGATTCAGCCAAAAGGTGGTGAAGAGGCAAGTCCAAGCATTGTCGGACAATCTGGAGCTTCAAATCCCATTCAGTGATGTTTATGCTATCTCTCTGGTTTTATTTCCTGTCTTTTACTGTGTCTATGACTCTGTCTATATCTATGTCTATTTCTGTTACTAGTTTTAGTTGGTATGTACCAGGCTATCCTCAGGCCTTCAGTAAACTATTGGTCAGTTTCTCATCTTTCACAGGCAACCCTGCGTGGTTGGCCTGTAGTTTTGTTCATGGTATGGTGCTCCTACAAAGCAAGGCTATATATGGCCCAAGAATATTCAGTCTAATTGTCAGCTCGCAAAGGAGCAGGCCTGTGGCGATCCATGGCTAACAATTTTCAGGCCTTCTATACTGTAATGTAACCTCTGTTTCTTGATTTAATAAACTACTTCTGACTTACAAAAAAAAAACTAATTTCTCCATTAATTTCTAACACAAATAATAAATTATTTTAGAGCATACTCCAAGCTCAGATATATATTAATTACTATAAATATTTACATATTTACATATTTTTATTTTTATTATTATATTAAAAATATTATTCCATAAATTTTAATTAATATAAATTTATATTTTAATATTTTTTAAAATTATTATTTAAGTAAAAACTGTCTTAATATTTTTGGTGTATTCTATTTCTCCACTTAGATATTTTGAAAGTTTTGATTTTATTTCCTTTAAAATGTAATTGGGTTCCAAGAATAAACCAAAAAAATTGATTTTAAATGAGTTTGACAAAAAGTTTCATGTGATTTCCAATACACAAAATAAAGATCACAAAACCCCCATTCACATACCACTTCAATTATCAATTTCACTAGTTTATTAAAATAGAGATAATTGCATCCTAACATAATCATTATAATGAATTACATTAATTCTCCTCCATAGACAATTGAGCCGATATAACTACACACAATTTTTTATAAAATTAACAAATATTAGGGAATGAAAAGAAGGGAACAGATCTATCAACAAGGAATGAATGTGATTATCATGAGAAAATAATAATTTGTGAAGGGTTTCTCTACCTCGGGGACCATCTGTTTTTTTGGGGTGTTTTTTAAGGAATTTCCAATTCATTTTTTTTAAATTAGTTAGTTAGAGTGTTTGAATAGTTTGTTTTATTGTGGAAATATATTCAGTATTATCAAAAATATCTCAGACATGAAATTTAGTTTAAGAGTTATAATTCAATTTTTCAAAAATTTATTTAAAATTTTTTCATAACCTTATCAAAATTTCGAAAATATTGTGTCATTTTTTTAAACTACACTATCTAGGAAAAAAATAATTTTACGAATGCATGCATGTTCGTAATTATATTTAACCATTTTCAATCTTCCATATTCATTATTGACATAAGAAATGGATAATTATTTGTGAAAAGTAATTTTATAGATGCATGCATTTTCATGATGTTATTTAACAATTTGCAATGTGCCACATTTGCTATTTAAGTCAGAAATCGACTATGGTTACGACTGAGGAGTTGAATGAATTAGAACTTTCCAGGGGTACTGGGAAACTCTTCTTTAGACACTCAGAGGTAAGTGGTTGTAGGATAACAATGCTCGAAGGTGGGGTGCGGTCGTAATAAAGAAAATATTGTTGAAATAAGGGAGGGTGCCAGAAAATGAAAACGAACAGAAATTCAGCTTTTGGTGAAACTGATGGCTACAATTGAAGACAGGTTTTGGTGAAACTGATGACTACAATTGAAGACAGATTCAACCAAGACATGACAATTAGCCTTGCCCATATCTTCCGAATTCCAGAAATATATTCAGAAGATATATTTCTCAGTTACATGTAAAATTTAAACACAACTTTTAGGGCACTAAATTCTGAAGAGGTATGTGCAAGTCTCATTTATATGATTTCATATGGTTTCATGTAAACTTTAAACACAATTTTTAGGGTTTTATTTGTGTTAGGTCAATTGATTATAAATATTCACACAATTATATTAGTATATATTTAAAACATATAATTATATACACATTAAAGTTTTTAGTTGTGTTTGTGATTGATATAAGCTTTTAGTTTGTATATCAATTATATATTTTAAGCGTATATCAAACACATTTACTAATATGATTGTGTTAATATTTATAATGAATTCACGTAACACAACCACCACCCTAAAAACTCTGTTTAAAGCTTACATGAAACCATATGAATGAGCCTTGCACATACATCTTCAGAATTTAGTATCGTTAAAGTTGTGTCTAAATTTTACAGGGAACCTAGAAATAATTCTTCCGAATATATTTATGGGATTCGGAAGATATATGGGCATGATTCATTACCGTGTCTTGGTTGAATCTGTCCTCAATTGCAACCATCAGTTTCACCAAAATCTGCATTTCTGGCCATTTCCAGTTTTTGGCGCCCTCCCTCATTTGAGCAATCTTTTCGTTATTACGATCGCACCTCACCTCCGAGCAATGTTCTCCTACTACCACGTACCTATGATTTTCTGAAGAAGAGCTTCCCATTACCCCTGGAAAATTCAAATTCATTTGAATTCTTAGCCGTAACTACAATCGATTTCTAACTTAAAGAACGAATGTGGTAGATTGCACATCCTTAAATATAATTATGAAAATGCATGCATCTGTAAAATTACTTTTCACACATTATTATCGTTTTTTTACTTAAATAACGAATATGGCAGATTGCAAATCATTAAATATAATTATGGGCATGCATGCATTAGTAAAATTACTTTCTTCCAAATAATGTGGTTTAAAAAATTGACAAAATAATTTAAAATTTTTGATAATATTATGAAAAAATTCCATAGAAATTTTTGAAAATCTTGAGTTACAACTGTCAAAAGTCAGGATCTTGAGTGCCCAAGATTAATTCTAAGGTGTCTTTGCCTATGAATGGCAATGCTCCTTGGTATAATTCAGTTGTAAGACTATCTGGTCTGGATGCTTTGTTTATTTTTATGCTTTTTACAACTTCTTTCACCTCTTCAATTTTAATCTTTAGTAGTAGTGCCAAATTATGTTCTCAACTCATTAGCTGGGGTATGTATTGCTTTATCTTTTCAATTTCTTTCGTCTAGGTCCGTCAAGATATCACTAAAATGTTCCACCAACAAGGCCTTCATGTCTTGATGTTGGGCCAACCTGTTTCGTCCTTCATCTTTAAGGGAAAAAATTATGTTATGTTATCTTCTTTGAATCATGGCTTTGTGAAAGAAATTTGTGTTTTTGTCCCTCTCTCTTAGTCATTGTACGCTGAAATTTTATTTCCACGCAATTTCCTCTTTCTTTTTCCTTTTTTATAATTTACATGTAAGGATTCCTTCCTCCCTCACAAGGATATCCCATCTCCCTTATAATCTTATTTGTTGTTGTACTTGTTTCATACAAGCTTGTAATTTTTTTTTATCTTGTTGTATGTGGCCAAACTTTGTTTTATTCCATTTCATCACTTTTTGTTTGAAGTCCTTTAGTCAGAGTTGGAAGGTATTTAACCTCTTTCTTCCTTCTATTTGGACTTCTTCCCACCATCCATTGGCTTTGTCAATGAAGGTACGGTCCCTTAACTAGAATGCCTTAAATCTAAACGACCTTTTCTTGTTGCACTACTTCATGTCTACATGTAGACATATCGATGAGTGATACGATCCCAAACTAGGAGGGATTGAGGTCTCATAAAAAACACCGTTTCTTAGATCAATCATGGTTAAGAGCATGTGTTTCCTCATAAGAGGTCACGGGTTAAGGAATAGAGGGGCGTAGAGTATGTATGCCTTTGTAGTCTTAGCAGTCAAATCTATGTGCAGAGGTGGTCCCTTGTCCCACAAACAAAATTGGATTATATATATATATATATATATATATATATATATATATATATATATATATATTTCAAAAAACTCATGTAATATGATTTGTAGTCATGCACACTCATTCTTAACCATTTATCATTCATCCCAACTATCTAAAATATATCGAATTGACAAATTATTATTATTATTTTAATAATAAAATATATTAAGTATTTTATGAATTTTTAAATTATATGATTAAAATAAAAGCTATATTTATTTGGAAAATGGATAATAAAAATAATATTATGGAGAATTTTAAAAACTTAAACTCAAGTTTTTTAAATTCTCTATTCAAACTAGTAGTGGGGAAAACCATCACTGCAATCCATGGTTTGTAACAATTATTATGAAAAACGAAGCCACCTCGAACTATCTCCATAGTGGGAAAACACATCATAACTCGGTTGTCAAACTAGCAATGGAGATAACCATCACTACAATCCATGATTTTTAACTGTTATTATGAAAAACCAATGCACCTCACTCCAATCCATGATATGTAACTGTTATTATGAAAAACCACGCCACCTCACTGCATCCATGATTTTTAATGGTAATTATGAAAAACTATCAGCTAGTGGTAGTAAGGGGTGGGGTTTCACTCCTCCAAGGTGCCTCTGAGTCTTGGGCCACTAATCCTTTTTCTCGCATCATAAGAAATTGCACTCATACTAAAGCATAAATTGTTTTAGACATACTCCAAGCTCATATATATATATATATATATATATATATATATATATATATATATATATATATATATATATTAATTACTATAAATATTTACATATTTACATATTTTTATTTTATTATTATACTAAAAATATTATTCCATAATTTTTAATTAATATAAATTTATATTTTAATATTTTTAAAATTATTATTTAAATAAAAATTGTCTTAATATTTTTAGTGTATTCTATTTTTCCACTTATGATATTCTAAATGTTTTGATTTTATTTTCATTAAAATGTAATTGGGTTGCAAGAATAAACCAAAAATAAATAATTTTAAATGAGTTTGACAAAAAGTTTCATGTGATTTCCAATAGACACAATATAGATCACAAAACCCCCCATTCACATACCACTTCAATTATAAATTTCACTAATTTATTAAAATAGAGAAAATTGCATCCTACCATACTCATTACAATGAATTACATTAATACTCCTCCATAAACAATTGAGCCGATATCACTACACACTATTTTTTTCTAAAATTAACAAACATTAGTGAATTCAAAAAAGGGAACGGATGTATCAACATTGAAGGAATGTGATTATCATGAGAAAATAATAATTTGTGAAGGGCTTCTCTACCCAGGGGACCATGGTTTTTTTCTGGGTTTTTCTAATTAAAAAAAAAAAAAATTAGTTAGTTGTGGTGTTTGAATAGTTTTTTTATTGTGGAAATAGATTCAACATTATCAAAATTCTATCCAAAACCCTAAAGTTTTTCTTAAAAGTTATAACTCAAGTTTTCAAAAATTTATTTAAAAAAAAATTCATAATCTTATCAAAATTTCAAAATTATTCTGTTAGTTTTTTAAACTACAATATTTGGAAAAAAAAAAAAATTATGAATGCATGCATGTTTGTACTCATATTTAACCATTTGCAATTTGCGATATTCGTTATTGACGTCAGAAATCAATAATTATGTGTGAAAGTAATTTTACAGATGCATGCATTTTCATGAGTTTATTTAAAGATTTGCAATCTGCCACATTCGCTATTTAAGTTAGAAATTGATTGTGGTTACAAATGAGGAGTCGAATGAATTCGAACTTTCAAGGGGTACTGGGAAGCTCTTTTTTAGACACTCAAAGTGACGGGGTCTTAGGAGAACAGTGCGGCCATAATAATGAAAATTTTGTGGAAATCAGGGAGGGCGCTAGAAACTGGAAACGACCAGAAATGCAGCTTTTTGTGAAACCGATGTCTACAATTGACGACAGATTCAACCAAGACACGGCAATGAGCCTTGCCCATATCTTTCGAATTCCAGAAATATATTTGGGAGATATATTTCTGGGTTACATGTAAATGTTAGAGACAACTTTAAGGTCACTAAATTCTGAATATGTATGTGCAAGTCTCATTTATATGATTTCATATCGTTTCATGTAAACTTTAAACACATTTTTTTGAGTGTTTAAATACATTTTTTTGAGTGTTAATTGTGTTAGGTCAATCGATTATAAATATTAACACAATTATATTAGTAAATTTTGTTAGTATATATTTAAAACATATAATTATATACACATTAAAGTTTGTGGTTGTGTTTGTGATTGATATAAATTTTTAGTGTGTATATCATTTATATGTTTTAAGTGTATATCAACCACATTTACTAATATGATTTTATTAATATTTATAATCAATTCACCCAACACAAACACCACTCTAAAAACTGTGTTTAAAGTTTAAATGAAACCATATGAATGAGCCTTGCACATACATCTTTAGAATTTAGTTCCTTTAAAGTTGTGTCTAAATTTTACATGGAACCCAAAAATATATCCTCCAAATATATTTCTAGGATTCAGAATATATATGGGAAATGTTCATTACCGTGTCTTGGTCGAATCTGTCTTCCATTACAAGCATCAGTTTCACCAAAAGCTGCATTTATGTCCTTTTCCAGTTTCTGGCGCGCTCCATCATTTGAGCAATATTTTCTTTATTACTGCCGCAGCTCACCTCCGTGCAGTGTTCTCCTACTAACACGTACCTCTGAGTGTCTACAGAAGAGCTGCTCAGTACCCCTGGAAAGTTCAAATTCATTCGACTTCTCAGCGATAACTACTGTCGATTTATGACTTAAATAACGACTCTGGCAGATTGCACATCATTAAATATAATTATGAAAATGCATGCATCTGTAAAATTACTTTTCACACATTATTATCGATTTATGACTTCAATAATGAATATGGTGGATTGAAAATCGTTAAATATAATTATGGGCATGCATGCATTAGTAAAATTACTTTACTTCAAATAGTGTAGTTTAAAAAATTGACAGAATAATTTGAAATTTTTAGTAAGATTATGAAATAATTCCATAGAAATTTTTGATAATCTGAGTTACAATTGTCAAAAGTCAGGATCTTGGGTGCCCAGGATAAATTCCAAGATGTCTTTGCCGCCATGCAGCTTGGTATAATTTAGATGTAAAACTATATGGTCTGGATGCTTTGTTTTCACTATGCTTTTTACAACTTCTTCCACCTCTTCAAGTTTAATCTTTAGTAGTAGTGCCAAATTATGCTCTTGAATTATTAGCTGGGGCATGTATTTCTTTATATTTTTAATTTCTTTCATCTGGTTCCATCAAGATATCACTAAAAGGTTCCACTAGCAAGGCCTCCATGTCTTGATGTTGGGCCAACCTTTTTTGTCCTTCATCTTTAAGAGAAAAAATTCAGTTATGTTATCTTCTTTGAATCATCGCTTTGTGGAAGAAATTGGTGTTTTTGTCCCCCTCTCTTAGTCATTGTACTCTAAATTTTTATTTCCACGCAATTTCCTCTTTCTTTCTCCATTTTTCTAATTTACATGTAAGGATTCCTTCCTTCCTCAGAAGGATCTCCCATCTCCCTTATTATCTCATTTGTTGTTGTACTTGTTTCATACAAGCCTGTAATTTTTCTTTATCTTGTTGTATGTGGCTAAACTCTATTTTATTCCATTTCTTCAATTTTTGTTTGAATTCATTTAGTTGGAGTTGGAAGGTATTCATCCTCTTTCTTTATTTTAATTGAACTTTCTCCCACCATCCCTTGGCTTTGTCAATGAAGGTAGGGTCCCTTAACCAAAATTCCTTAAATCTAAACGACCTTTTCTTGTTGCACTACTTCATGTCTACGTCTAGACATATCGACCAGTGATATGATCCCAAACTAGGAAGGATTTAGGCCGCATAAAAAACATTGCTACTTATATAAATCATGGTTAAGAGCATGTGTTTCCTCCTAATAGGTCACAAGTTAAGAAATAGAGGGGGTAGAGTATGTATGCCTTCGTAGACTTACAGTCAAATCTATGTGCAGAGGCTATATATATATATATATATATATATATATATATATATATATATATATATATTTCAAAACCTCATTTAATATTATTTTTAATCATGCACAATCATCCTTAACCATCAATCATTCATCCCAACTATCGAAAGTATATCGAATTGACAAATTATTATTATTATTATTTTAATAATAAAATATATTAAGTATTTTGTGAACTTTTAAATTATATGATTAAAATAAAAGCTATATTTATTTTAAAAATGGATAATGCAAATAATATTGTGGAGAATTTTAAAAACTTACACTCAAGTTTTTAAAATTTTCTATTGAAACTAGCAGTGGAGATAACCATCACTGCAATCCATGATTTTTAACCGTTATTATGAAACACCAGGGCACCTCACTCCAATCCATGATTTTTAACAGTTATTATGAAAAACCACGCCACCTCACTGCAATCCATGATTTTTAAAGGTTATTATGAAAAATGATCAGGTTGTGTTAGTAAGGGGTGGGATTTCACTCCTCCAAGGTGCCTCTGGGTCTTGGACCATTAACCCTTTTTCTCGCATCATAATAAATTGCATTTGTACCAAAGCATAAATGGTTTTAGAGCATACTCCAAACTCATCTATATATTAATTACTATAAATATCTACATATTTTTTTATTTTGATTTTTTTTATTATATTAACAACAATATTCCATAATTTTTAATTAATATAAATTTATATTTAATATTTTTTAAAATTATTATTTAAATAAAATTTGTCTTAATATTTTTGATGTATTCTATTTCTCCACTTAATATATTCTAAAAATTTTAATTTTATTTCCCTTAAAATGTAATTGCGTTCCAAGAATAAACAAACAAAAAAAGATTTTAAATGAGTTTGACAAAAAGTTTCTTGTGATTTCCCATGAACACAATATAGATCACAAAACCCTCATTCACATGTCAACTCAATTATCAATTTGACTAGTTTATTAAAATAGAGATAATCGCATCATAACATAATCATTATAATGAATTACATTAATACTCCTCCATAAACAATTGAGCCGATATCATTACACACTATTTTTTATAAAAATAACAAATATTAGCGAATGCAAAGAAGGGAAAGGATCCATCAACATGGAATGAATGTGATTATCATGGGAAAATAATAATTTCGGAAGGAGTTCTTTACCACGGGGATCATGGTTTTTTTTAGGTATTTTCTATTTTTTTTTTCTTTTAAATTAGTTATTTGGAGTGTTTGAATAGTTTTTTATTTATTTTGGGAATAGATTCAACACTATCAAAAATATTTTAGGCACCAAAAATCTTGAAGTTTAGTTTAAGAGTTATAACTCAAATTTTCAAAAATTTCTTTTAAAAACTCTCAGAATCTTATCAAAATTTTGAAATTATTCTGTTAGTTTTTTAAACTATAGTATTTGGAAAAAAAGTAATTTTGCAAATGCATGCATGTTCGTAATTATATTTAACCATTTTTAATCTTCCATATTCGCTATTGACCTCAGAAAATGATAATTATGTGTGAAAAGTAATTTTACAGATGCATGCATTTTTATGATTTTATTTAACAATTTGCAATCTGCCACATTCGGTATTTATGTCAGAAATCGACTATGGTTACGACTGAGGAGTCGAATGAATTCAAACTTTCCATGGGTACTGGGAAGCTCTTCTTTAGACACTTAGAGGTACGTGGTCGTAAGAGAACAGTGCTCGGAGGTGAGGTGCGATTGTAATAAATGTTGGAAATTAATTCCAACTACTGATATCAATAAAAAATAATTGCAGAATGATTGGAGTGTGGCACATTGAAGCCTTAGCATAGGCGGTTGTCGTTTTCCTAAAGAATTACAAAAGGATTGGAAAGCCCGCATAAGTGAAGTGCAGAGTAGATAAGAATCGGCCCCTAGATATTTATCTAAGGCGGTAGCCGACTTCTTAGGAGCAGAGTTAAGGCTCAGACTCAAAGTCTCGCCAGCAGAGCAGAGCTTTGATTACAAGTTGAAATAGTCTTTAAAGCCTTACCAACATATCGGCGGAATTAAATGTTTGAGGCGGCACAAGTTTGCTGCAGTACAAAGTAGCGATGCGATGCGACGATAGTTCTAACACTATTGCATTGCAAAATTTCAAAAAACTTAAAATGTGCGCACCAAAGCGTTTTAGTGATGTGATGAGGTCCCACCTCAATCGCAATTGCTACATCAAAAAGTTAATTGCATGCATGTTGCACAACTGGCGATCTCCAATGCGATGTAGACCCCGCTCCAATGGCAATTGTAAGTTTCAAAGGGATCGTCCACAAAAGGATTGTGAACCGTGTTTGCCGATGTTGCGATGCGATGACGTCCCACCTCAATCACGCAATCGCAAATTGCAAAGTATCGCAGATCGCAAGATTGCAATCGCAAATGTTACAACTTGCATTGCATTGATTGCTTCTGATGCTCCGATGCGATATGGGCCCTGCGCCATCGCTGATCGCAAATCGCAGTCGCAAAGCGCAAAGGTTATTAACCTTTTTGGCCGCTGAAATGCCGATCGCCGATTGAGTTCTAGATGCGATGAAGTTTTACAAATGGATTTCATATATTTTGAGATCCGGTTTTATTGGTCAGTTTAATAGTTTTTATTATAACCACGCCTTATAAAAAGGAATGAGCCCAAAGGCTTTTGTAATGAAATTTTTTACATTTGAATGTGTTTTTATGTATTAAAATGTTATTTGAGAAACAAAGACATTGTTGTAGCCTGCAAGCTGACTACACAACAAGTTTGTAAGCACTATATGTGCGGTTTTGAGGAAAGAGAAGTTTTGTGAGCACTATTTTTTTACAGTCCACTATTACACTTTGTAAATCCCTCTCAAGGAGGAAGAATCATATCGCTGATTTTTTATTTCTTTTATTCTTTTATGAATTAAGAAAACTTGTCCTAAATTGTTTCTGTCCATTCTACAAATTAAGTTTGAAAACTCTGTGTTGTAGAGGGAATCTTCATTCTCTCTTGTTGTTTTGAAGTAATCAGAAACTTCTACATGGTATCAGAGCTAGTATAGGCACTGAGTGAGACAAAACAGAGTTTGTTTTCCATTGCAGGAGTTATAAGAAGCTTATTGAGCAGATTTCTTCAGCAGAGAAAGTTCTTGCTTGTTTTATTATACAGTCACTATCTTTGCTTTACTTATACAGTTAAGATGGCAGATGATGGAAATGGTTTGGAAAATTCCCAACTTCCATAGTTTAATGGGAAGAATCATAGTTATTGGTCCATAACTATGAGAGCTTTGTTTGCTTCTCTAGGATTATTGGAGCTAGTTGAAAATGGCTACCCTGAACCTGTAGATGCAGCAGCGTTGGTTGCTTTGACAGTAGCAGAAAGAGACCTGTTGAAGAGCGAAAGGAAGAAGGACTCCAAAGCCCTCTTTTATCTCTTTCAATCAGTACATGAGAGTGTTTTCCCACAGATTGCGGCAGAAAAAAAGTCCAAGGAGGCATGGGATATTCTCAAAACTGCCTATCAAGGCATGGATAAGGTGAAGACTGCAAAGTTGCAGATGTTGAGGAGAAATTTTGAAACACTCAACATGAAGAAATATGATACAATAGATTCATTCTTCACTCATTTTATTGGGTTGATAACCTAGATAAGATCTCATGGTGAAATTCTTGAAGAGAGAAGGATCATAGAGAAGATCTTGAGAAGTTTACCCTCAAGGTTTGAAGCTATTGTGGTAGCAATAGAATAGACAAAGGATCTCTCACAGTTCACTGTAGATGAACTGAGTGCCTCACTTATGTCTCATGAACATAGACTGTGTAGAGGAACAGATTCCTCTTTGGAGCAAGAATTGAAGAATCAGATTTCATTCGGCCGAGGTAGAGGTCGAGGCAGAGAAAATAACAGAAGTTGTGGAAGAATCCAAAACAAAGGCAGAAATAATCCTGCTAGCACAAGTGGAAGGAGCTGCAATCAGAACCAAGATGAATATTCAAGAAAATTTCAAGCTCATGGACAAAGGTATGACAAATCCCAAGTCCAATGTCATTATTGCAAGAAATTAGGCCATTATGCCAATGAATGTAGAAAAAGAAAAATGACATGAAAAATAGGCAAAATGCTAATTTTGCAAATGAAGAAGATAAGAATCCAAAGATTGTGTTGTTAAAATGTAACATTGCACAAGACAAACAAGAATATTTTTCGTTCTTAGACTCAGGTTGTATTAATCACATGACTGGAAACATTGAAATGTTTTCCAATCTGGATGAAAATGTGAAATTTGAGGTAACAACAGGAACTGATAGTAAGATATCTGTCAAGGGTAAAGGAAAAGTTAGTATCCTAGCAAGAAATGGAGAAAAAATGATTGTGCCAGATGTATACTATGTACCTGGTCTAAAATGTAATCTTTTGAGCATTGGACAGCTCATTGACAAAGGTTACAATGTGTTCTTCAAAGATGATCTGTGTACAATCAGAGACATACCTCCAAGTAAGAAGATCATTGCAGAGGTGAAGATGACCAACAATAGAATTTTTCCTCTCAAACTCAGAGAAGATTTGAAGGACGGAAAAACTATTACAGTTGTGACATAAGAAGTCTTGCAAGAGGAAGTGAAAGATGAAAATTGGTTGTGGCACTTGATCTTTGGACATCTCAATTTTGAAGGCTTGAATCTGTTGTACAGAAATGGAATGGTAAAGGGATTGCCATTTATTGAGAAGCCAGACATCCTTTTTGAAGGTTGCATATTGGGAAAACAACATAGAGAAAGCTTTCCAGCAAGAAAGAGTATAAGGGAAAAAGCACCCTTCGGAATTGTTCACTCTAATGTGTGTGGACTGATGCAAATACCATCATTTGCTGGAAATAAATATGTTTTAACTTTTATTAATGATTACACCAGAAAGACATGGGTGTAATTGTTAAAACAAAAGAGTGAAGTGTTTGAGAAATTCCGCCACTTCAAAAATCTTGTTGCGAAGCAGTGTGGGCATTATATCAAAGTGCTCAGAATAGAAAAAGGTGGTTAGTATATCTCCGAGGACTTTCTGTGTTTTTGCAAAGAGAATTTCATACAAAATCAATTCACCGCGAGGTATACACCTCAGCAAAAAGGTGTTGCAGAAAGGAAGAATAGGACCATTCTGGACATGGTCAGAAGTATGCTGAAGGAAAAACACTTTCCGCATGAGTATTGAGATGAAGCTGTCACTTGCGTAGTTTACATCTTGAACAAATGCCCAACTAAAGTTGTCATGAACAAAATACCAGAAGAAGCATGGAGTGGACAAAAGCAAACTATCACTCACATGAGAGTATTGAGCTATGTAGCATATGCACATGTACCGGATCAGCTAAGGAAGAAGCTTGATAGTAAGGGGGAGAAGTGTGTATTTATTAGCTACTGTGACCAAGAAATTGATAGAAAGTAGAGATGTTCAGTTCTGTGAGGAAGAAGCTTGGGATGGAAGTCTAGAAAAGACTATGAACGTGAAGACAACTCTATCTCACGAAGAAGAAGAAGAAGGAACAATTTTTTTTAACCCTTCTTTGGTGGCTCCTCCTCCACCATCGCAAGCACAACAAACCACACCACAAGTTGGAATTCAAACAAGATTGAGAATTCAAGTGCTACTCCAAGCACATTGCAGGGATCTGAAACAACCTCAAGTTGAAATGAAAATTCAAGCACACCAAGAAGACCAAGATTCAGAAATCTGAATGAGATTTATGAACAAGTAGAGGTAAGTAACAATACCCGTCTGAATTCATTATTCGCTTTGTATTGTCATGTTTATGACCCAATTCATTTTTAAGATGCTGTAAATGATAATAAATGGATTGAAGCAATGAATGAAGAAATTGGTGCAATTGAGAAGAGTAAAACATGGGAGTTAGTGGACCTCCCTGAACGCAAAGAAGCCATTGGAGTTAAGTGGGTCTATAAGACCAAAAACAATGCTGAAGGCAAGATTGAAAGGCAGAAGGCCAGACTTTTTGTTAAAGGCTACAAGTAGCAACAAGGCAGAGAGTATAATGAAACCTTTGCACCAGTAGCAAGGATGGAAATAGTCAGAACAATGTTGTCTATTGTGACACAACACAAATGGAAGATTTACCAGATGGATGTTAAATTTGAATTCCTGAATGGAGTGTTAAAATAAGAGGTTTATGTTGAACAACCTCAAGACTATGAAGTTGAAGGCCAAGAGCATAAGGTATGCATACTGAAGAAGGCTCCTTATGGGCTGAAGCAAGCTCCAAGAGCATGGTACAGTAGAATAGATGCTTACCTGATTGAGAATGGGTTAGAGAAATGTGATGGTGAACCCACACTCTACATAAAGGAGAATGCCGGTAAGATACTTATCGTTGTATTATATGTAGATGATTTAATTTTTACTGGAAATGATGCTTCTCTCATTGCTAATTTTAAAGCAGTCATGAAAATTGAGTTTGAAATGACTGACTTAGGCTTCTTCAGATATTTTCTTGGAATTGAAGTAGACCAAAGTGAAAATGGTGTTTTCATTTCTCAAGATAAATATGTAGAAGCAGTGTTGAAAAGATTCAACATGTAGAATAGCAAAGCAACTGTGACTCCAACAGTGATGAGGTTGAAATTGAGTAAATAAGATAACAGTAAGGATTTTGATCCAAAGTTGTATAAGAGCATAGTTGGCAGCCTTATGTACTTAACTGCAACTAAGCCGGACATTATGCACGTTGTTAGCTTAATCTCCAGATTCATGGAAAGATCGAAAGAAGCTCAT
The DNA here is from genome assembly GCA_034641835.2 of Pinus albicaulis. Lineage (NCBI taxonomy): Eukaryota > Viridiplantae > Streptophyta > Pinopsida > Pinales > Pinaceae > Pinus > Pinus albicaulis. Next base: position 1,258,687,715 of record CM076581.1, read on the forward strand.
TGGCAGGCAACCAAGAGAATTCTAAGGTATGTAAATGGAACAAAGGGGTTTGGTATACTATACTCCTCTTTTGAAAGTTTCATGTTGATAGGTTACAGTAACAGTGATTGGGCTAGAAGTGTTCATGATCGAAAGAGCACTTCAGGATATGTGTTTCATTTGGGATCGGCAGCAGTTTCACGGGCTTCCAAAAATCAACCCGTAGTTTCTTTATCTACAACAGAAGCAGAATATGTGGCAGCAACAGCAGAAGCATGCCAAGAAGTATGGCTAAGAAGAGTTCTCAGAGTTTTGTGTCATGAACAAGAAAAGGGCACAACCATTTACTGTGACAATAGCTCGGAGACAACATTGTCTAAAAAATTTGTTTTTCATAAAAGGAAAAAGTAGATTGACACCAATTTTCACTTCATACATGAATTGGTTAACAATGGTGAGATTGTTTTGCAACACTGCAGAATAGAAGATCAATTTGCAGATATCCTCAGAAAGCCACTAGCGCAGAAAAGCTTTGATCATTTCAAGGAATGCCTGGGTATGTAGAAAAACCCAGCAGTTGAAATTAAGGGGGAGTGTTGGAAATTAATTCCAACTACTAATATCAATCAGCAGTAATTGTAGAATTATTGGAGTGCGACACATAGAAGCCTTAGCAAAGGCAGTTGTCGTTTTCTTGAAGAATTGCAAAAGGATTGGAAAGCCCGCACAAGTGAAGTGCAGAGTAGATAAGAATCGGCCCCTAGATATTTATCTAAGATGGTAGCTGACTTCCTAGGATCAGAGTTAAGGCTCAGACTGAAAGTCTCGCCAGTAGAGTAGAGCTTTGATTACAAGTTGAAACAGGTTTAAAGCCTTACCAACATATCGATGGAGTTAAATGTTTGAGGCGGCACAAGCTCGCTGCAATACAAAGCAACGATGCGATGGGATGATAGTTCTAACACTATCACATTGCAAACTTTCAAAGAACTTAAAATGTGCACACCGAAGAGTTTTATCGATGCAATGAGGTCCCACCTCAATCGCAATCATGACATCACAAAGTTAATTGAATGCCTCTTGCACAATTGCCGATCTCCAATGCGATGTGGACCCCGCTCCAATCGCAATCGCAAGTTTCAAAGTGATCATCCGCAAAAGGAATGTGAACTTTGTTCACTGATGTTGCGATGCGATGAGGTCCCACCTCAATCGCACAATCGCAAATCACAAAGAATCACAGATCACAAGATCGCAATCGCAAATGTTACAACTTGCATTGCATTGATCGCTTCTGATGTTCCGACGCAATATGGGCCCCGTGCCATCACTAATTGTCAATCGCAATCGAAAAGTGCAAAGGTTATTAACATTTTTGGCTGCTGAAATGCCGATCGTCGATTGAATTCCAGATGCAATGAAATTTTACAAATGGATTTCATATATTTTGAGATCCGGTTTTATTGGTCAGTTTAATAGCTTTTATTGTAACCACACCTTATAAAAGGGAGTGAGCCCGAAGGCTTTTGTAATGAAAGTTTTTACTTTTGAATGTGTTTTTATGTATTAAAACATTATTTGAGAAACAGAGACATTGTTGTAGCCTGCAGGATGACTACACAAAAAGTTTGTAAGCACTATATGTGCGGTTTTGAGGACAGAGAATTTTTGTGAGCACTGTTGTTTTACATTCCACTGTTACACTTTGTAAATCCCTCTCACGGAGGAAGAATCAGATTGCTGATTTTGTATTTCTTTTATTCTTTTATGAATTAAGAAAACTTGTTGTAAATTGTTTCTGTTCATTCTGCAAATTATGTTTGAAAACTCTGTGTTGTAGAGGGAATCTTCATTCTCTCTTGTTGTTTTTAAGTAATCAGAAACTTCTACAATAATGAAAATATTGCTCAAATGAGGGAGGGCACGAGAAACTAGAAACGACCCAAAATGGAGCTTTTGGTGAAACTGATGGCTGTAATGGAAGAGATATTCAAGCAAGACAAAGAAATGAGCCTTGCCCATATCTTCCGAATTCCAAAAATATATTTGGAAGATATATTTCTGGGTTCCATGTAAAATTTAGACACAACTTTCAGGGCACTAAATTTTGAAGATGTATTTGCAAGTCTCATTTATATGATTTCATATGGTTTCACGTAAACTTTAAACATAATTTTTAGGGTGTTAATTGTGTTAGGTCAATTGATTATAAATATTAACACAATTATATTAGTAAATTTTGTTAATATATATTTAAAACATATAACTATATACACATTAAAGTTTGTGGTTGTGCTTGTGATTGACATAAACTTTTAGTGTGTATATCAATTATATGTTTTAAGTGTATATCAACCACATTTACTGATATTATTGTGTTAATATTTATGATAAATTCACCTAACACAACCACCACCCTAAAAACTATGTTTAAATTTTACACGAAACCATATGAATGAGCCTTGCACATACATATTCAAAATTTACTTCCCTTAAAGTTGTGTCTAAATTTTACATGGAACCCAGAAGTATATCTTCCGAATATATTTTTGGAATTCGAAAGATATATGGGCAACATTCATTACCATGTCTTGGTTGAATCTGTCTTCAATTGCAACCACCAGTTTCACCAAAAGTTGCCTTCCTAGCCTTTTCCAGTTTCTGGCAGCTTCTCTCATTTGAGCAATCTTTTCTTTATTATGGTCGCACCTCACCTTCGATCAGTGTTCTCTTACTATCACATTCCTCTGAGTGTTTATAGAAGAGTTGTCTAGTACCCCTGGAAATTTTGAATTCATTCGACTTCTCAGCCGTAACCACAGTCGATTTCTGACTTAAATAACGAATGTGGCAGATTGCACATCATTAAATATAATTATCAAAATGCATGCATCCGTAAAATCACTTTTCACACATTATTATCGATTTCTGACTTCAATAATGAATATGGTATATTTCAAACTGTTAAATATAATTATGGGCATGCATGCTTTAGTAAAATTACTTTTTTCCAGATAGTGTAGTTTAAAAAATCGATAACATAATTTAAAACTTTTGGTAAGATTATGAAAAATTTCCATAGAAATTTTTGAAAATATGAGTTACAACTGTCAAAAGTCAGGATACTAGGTGCCAAGGATTAATTCTACGATGTCTTTGCCTATGAGTGGCCATGCTGCTTGGTAGAATTCAGCTGTAAAACTATCTGGTCTGGATGCTTTATTTTTTGCTATGCTTTTTACAACTTCTTCCACATCTTCAAGTTTAATATTTAGTAGTAGTGCCAAATTATTTTCTCAACTTAGTTGGGGTATGTATTGCTTTATTTTTTTAATTGCTTCCATCTAGTTACATCAAGATATTGCTAAAATGTTCCACCAGCAAGGCCTCCATGTCTTGATGTTGGGCCAACCTATTTCATCCTTCATCTTTAACGGAGAAAATTCAGTTATGTTATCTTCTCTGAATCATTGCCTTGTGGAAGTAATTTATATTTCTCTCCCCCTCCCTTAGTCACTATACACTGAATTTTTATTTCCACGCAATTTCCTCTTTCTTTCTTTGTTTTTCTAATTTACATGTAAGTATTATTTCCTCCCTCACAAGGATCTTCGATCGCCCTTGTAATCTCATTTGTTGTTGCACTTGTTTCATACACCCTGTAATTTTTCTTTATCTTGTTGTATGTGGCCAAACTCTATTTTATTCCATTTTTTCACTTTTTGTTTCAACTCATTTAGTCGGAGTTGGAAGGTATTCATCCTCTTTCTTCCTTTTTTGGACTTCTTCCCACCATCTCTTCGCTTTGTCAATGAAGGTAGGGTCCCTTAACCAGAATGCCTTAAATCTAAATGACCTTTTCTTGTTGCACTGCTTCATGTTTACCTCTAGACATATCGATGAGTTATATGATCCAAAACTAGGAAGGATTTAGGTGTCATAAAAAACATCGCTACTTAGATCAATCATGGTTTAGAGCATGTATTTCCTCCTAAGAGATCACGGGTTCAAAAATAGAGGGTGGTAGAGTACGTATGCCTTCGTAGACTTGGCATTCAAATATATGTGTGGAGGTAGGTCTTTTGTCCCACACACAAAATTGGATTATTATTATTATTTTTATTATATATATGACTTAACCATATATATATATATATATATATATATATATATATATATATATATATTTAAAAAAACTCATGTAATATGATTTTTAATCATGCGCACTCATTCTTAACCATTAATCATTCATCCCAACTATAAAAAATACATCGAATTGAAAAATTATTAATATTATTAGTATTTTCATAATAAAATATATAGAGTATTTTATGAATTTTTAAATTATATGATTAAAATAGAAGATATATTTAATTCAAAAATGGATAATACAAATAATATTATGGATAATTTTAAAAACTTAAACTCACGTTTTTTAAATTCTCGTAGTGGGGACAACCATCACTGCAATCCATGGTTTGTAACAATTATTATGAAAAACCAAGCCACCTCGAATTAATTGCATAGTGCGAAAACACATCATAACTTAGTAGTGAAACAAGCAGTGGAGATAACCATCACTGCAATCCATGACTTTTAACTGTTATTATGAAAAAACACACCACCTTAATGCAATCCATGATTTTTAACCGTTATTATGAAAAATCACGCCACCTCACTGCAGTCCATGATTTTTAACAGTTATTATGAAAAACTATCACCTTGTCGTAGTAAGGGGTGGGCTTTCACTCCTCCAAGGTGCCTCTGAGTCTTAGGCCACTAACCCTTTTTCTCGCATCATAAGAAATTGCACTTGTACCAAAAGATAAATGGTTTTAGAGCATACTCCAAGCTCATATATATTAATTACTATAAATATTTACATATTTTATTATTTTTATTTTTATTATTATATTAAAAATATTATTCCATAATTTCTAATTAATATAAATTTATATTTTAATATTTTTTAAAATTATTATTTAAATAAAAATTTCTTAATATTTTTGCTGTATTCCATTTTTCCACTTAAGGTATTCTAAAAAGTTTGATTTTATTTCCATTAAAATGTAATTGGGTTACAAAAATAAACCAAAAACCGATTTTAAATTAGTTTGACAAAAAAGTTTCATGTGATTTCCAATAGACACAATATATATCACAAAACTTCCATTCACATACCACTTCAATTATCAATTTCACTACTTTATTAAAATACATATAATTGCATCGTAACATAATCATTATAATGAATTACATTAATACTCCATAAACAATTGAGCCGATATCACTACACACTATTTTTTATAAAAGTAACAAATATTAGTGAATGCAAAGAAGGGAACAGATCTATCAACATGGAATGAATGTGATTATCATGAGAAAATAATAAATTGCGAAGGAGTTCTCTAGTACGGGGATTATGGTTTTTTTTCTTTTGTGTTTTAGGGATTTTCTATTTTTTAATTAGTAAGTTGGAGTGCTTGAATAGTTTTTTTTATTGTTGAAATAGAATTAGCACTATCAAAAATTTCTTAGGAACCCAAAATCTTGAAATTTAGTTTAACAATTATAACTCAAATTTTCAAAAATTTCTTTATAAAATTTTCATAATCTTATCAAAATTTCAAAATTATTCTATTAGTTTTTTTAAATACACTATTTGGACAAAAAGTAATTTTACGAATGCATGCATGTTCATAATTATATTTAACCATTTGCAATCTGCCATATTCATTATTGACGCCAGAAATCGATAATTATGTGTGAAAAGTAATTTTACGAATGCATGCATTTTCATGATTTTATTTAACGATTTTCAATCTCCCACATTTGCTAATTAAGTTAGAAATCGACTGTGGTTACGACTGAGGAGTCGAGTGAATTGGAAATTTCCATAGGTACTAGGCAACTCTTCTTTAGACACTCAGAGGTACGTGGTCGTAGGATAATAGTGCTCGTAGGTTTGGTGTTGACTGTAATAAAGAAAATATTGCTCAAATGAGGGAGTTCGCCAGAAACTGGAAATGGCCAGAAATGCGGCTTTTGGTGAAACTGGTGGGTGCAATTGAAGATAGACTCAACCAAGACATAATAATGAGCCTTTCCCATAACTTCCAAATTCCAGAGATATATTGGGAAGATATATTTCTCGGTTACATGTAAAATTTGATAAAATTAGCTAAAATCACACAATTACAGAAACACAATCATATATTATGCACAAATGGTGCATGTGTAAACACACTGAGACACACTGATTACATTCAGATTACTATATTAAATAAAGTTTCTGAGATCCAAATTATTCTTAAATTGGACAGAGAGGTTGAGAGAATTTCTCAACCATCACAAACCAACTTCTCAAATATGGAATGTAAGCATTAACTCCAACAGTCCCCCTTAATGATTACATTACATGAATTTATTGAATTCACTCATAAATAAACAAAATAATCAAGCTTGTCAGTAGATGCTCCATCAAGTTGCCTCATAACCGGAAAAGTGTAGTTGGCAAGTTGGATTCCCGAGCAAGGACCTCCCGAAGTCAATTACTAGATAGCATCCCAATCTGTTGCATAACCTCATTAGGAGACCACTTCCATTTCTACCACTAATGAGGGATCCTTCACTAGATCCACAACTGCCATACTATCTGGAAAACCATCCATATTGAGCCTTACTGCCACTTGATCTCTTCAAAAACAATTGATTGAAATCACTGAACTCCTAGTCATTATATGGATGAGCTCCCATCCACCGAAATACATGGGTGATAACCGATGTACTTGCCAATTATCTAGGGAAGCCATCTAGATACATAATGTATCTAGAATCAGTTTAAAAAAAAAGAAGAACCTTTAACTGATTATTTATCTCACTTAATCTACAAAAAAAGAGCAATTGTTCGAGAGGGATTCCATGGTAACAATTGCATAACCACTAGCAAATCTGAATTTTCCAGTTCCTCCAGTTACAGCGTACTCGCGCTGAGGGTGATCAAACCTGTCCGTTCCTTGGAACTCCAGCGTGCTTCCGTTATACTCCGTATTATGAAAGATTAATGTGAAAACCATTAAAAAATCAAACCCAGTAACAGGGTTTGTATTCACGTACATTCCATGGGCTCGATGGCAGGGTTTGTATTCCCGTACACTCCATGGGCACGATGAAGAAAAACCATTTCCTCCTGCAACCATGATGGGAGTCACGTTGTTTACTATCACATCATCGTTCATATAAAACACCATATTCATTTCACCTTTCCCTGTAGCAGCCACCTTCCAGGATTCAATTGGAGCATTCTTTTCTTAATATCATCAAAAGAAATATCCCCCGAGACTTCACCAGTGTTAAATTGCAGAGCGTTAAAGCAAACTATGATGCAAGATCGCTACAGTAGGCCATATGGCACATTTAATTTACAAGACTTTGCACCGACATAATCGAAACAAACACATCACAATAAATTCCTTTGGTGCGGCAAAAATAACGATCAGATTTTTAGCATTTCCAGCTAGTAAAGAGTCTTGGGACAGATCAAACTCTCGATGAGTTCCAAATCAACAACAAAAATAAATAAATTTATCTTCAGCTTTCTGCTTCTCCTCAGCCGCTTCTCTCGAAAAACTCATGAATTCTGCACAATCACACATGCCAGATTCACAAACAGGTCACAATCACTCAACAAAGTTCAATTACACACAGGCCTCTGATCCTGTGCTCTGATACCTTGATAGAAATAGATAAAATCACACAATTACAGAAACACAATCATATATTATGCACAAATGGTGTATGTGTAAACACACTCACACACACTGATTACATTCAGATTACTCTATTAAATAGAGTCTCTGAGATCCAACTTATTCCTAAATTAGACAGAGATGTTGCGAGAATTTCTCAACCATCACAAACCAACTTCTAAAATATGGAATGTAAGCATTAACTCCAACAAAACTTTTAGGACACTAAATTATAAAGATGTATGTTCAAGTCTCATTTATATTATTTCATATGGTTTCATGTAAACTTTAAACACAATTTTTAGGGTGTTAATTGTGTTACGTCAATTAATTATAAATATTAACACAATTGTATTATTAAATAGTGTTAATATACACTTAAAACGTATATATACACATTAAAAGCTTATATCAATCACAAGCATAATCACATTAATAAATATAATTATAAATAATCAATTAATTATAAATATTTCAAAATTTAGAGAGGAAGGCTAGAAAAATACTTCACAACGATATTGATTGCAATCCACACCTTTATAAACATATAACAAAGAAATTTGCAGCTACTGATCTCGGGTGATGATTGCTTTTTTATATATTTACTGCCTCATCTTGGAGATTATATGATTTTTGAAAGTTCCAATTATTATTCGGTTACATGTAGTGATGTTTTCCTATTAAAGTTCTCATCATGATCTGGTTAAATGCAGTAAGTTGCCAACATTTTATTGGTGTGATTGGTCCCTAAGGTGGCTAACCATTAAAAAAACATATAGAAGATAACAGTATTATCCATCCCAAGTTAACGTTTCCTACTGTTTCAACTTCCATCCTTAAAACCTTCAAGGGTCAAAGGTTCGCTTGTTCCTTAATAAGAAATTACCAATATTGGATTTAGGAATTATCTACCTTCTGAGTTCATCAATAGGAAATTTTCATTATTTTCATTATAGGATTTCGAACTTCTAGACTATATATATGTTTCATTTTTTTTGAAAAATCTATGTTCTTTTTTCGTGGGGACCTTCTAGATATGCGTTTAATGATTATGATAATCAAACCACTATTTGATTTTGATTTTTTTTTAATCACTAGAGAGGAATGCATAATTTTGAATACTTTGTAACTTCTAACAATGTATTTTCTTATATTGTGTTTTCAGTCTTCATTCAATTCGAATTGTTCATTTTTACAGTAATTTTTGAAATAATACAGTCAACAGGTAGTAACTGTATTTATGCTGGATTTTAGAGAAATTAGACAGTAATAAAGACTGGAAAATAATATAACACAATACATGAAAATATATATAGCAAATTGAACAAAAAAAAATACAACATCAAATAGTAGTTTTATTGTCATCATTGTTAAAAGCATATCTGAAAGGTCCCATGAAAAAAACATACATCAAACGGATTTGAAAAAAATATATAAACATTTATATAGTCTAAAGAAGACCTAAATCCTATAATGAAAATTTCTTATTGATGAACTTAGAAGGAAGTAGATAATTCCTGAATCCAATATCAGCATTTTCTTATTATGAAGTAAAGAACAAGTCAAACCTTTGATCCATGAGGGTTTTAAGGATGCAATTTGAAATGTTAGGAAACGTCAAATTGGGATGAATGACAGGGTTATTTTCTATATTTTTTTTAATGCTTAGCCACCTCTAGGCCCGATCACACCAATCAAACGTTGGAAACTTACTACATGTAACCAAATAATGATGATAACTTTAATAAGAAAACATCACTACATATAACCGAATAATAATTAGAACTTTTAAAAATCATAGAATCTCCAAGATGAGGCAGTAAATGTATAGAAAAACAATCATCACCTGAGATCACTAGCTACAAATTGCTTCGTTATATGTTTATAAAGGTTTGGAGTGCAATCTTTAAACTGTTTAAGATCGTTGTGTTCAAGGTCATTGTGAAGTATTTCTCGAGCTTGGAATCACCAAGATGGGTCAGTAAATGTATAGAAAAACAATCATCACCTGAGATCACTAGTTGAAAATTGCTTCGTTATACGTTTATAAAGGTGTGGAGTGCAATATTTAAACTGTTTAAGGTCATTGTGAACTATTTCTCCAGCTTTTGTCTCATTATTTCTGTAAATTTTAAAATATTTATAATTAATTGACTAGTTATAACTATATTTATTAATGTGATTGTGATTATGATTGTGATTTATATAAGCTTTTAGTCTGTATATCAATTCTATGTTTTAAGTGTACATCAACCACATTTATTAATATGATTTTGTTAATATTTATAATCAATTCATCTAACACAACCAACAACCTAGAAAATGTGTTTAAAATTTAAATGAAACCACATAAATGAGCCTTGCATATATATCTTCAGAATTTAGTGCCCTGAAGCTATCTCTAAAATTTCCATGGAAACCGGAAATGAGCCTTTTCCATATATCTTCTGAATTGATAGAGAACTTAAAAGGCCAGTAACCATAAACAACTTCACATTGAAAAGCACAAAAGACGAGGAAGAGGATTAAAGAAATATTCAACATGCAGGAAATGATGATAAAGTGACCAATAACACAATCAAACGCGTTCAAAATAACTATAGAAAATGGAGTTGTCTTTAGTGATACTTTTTAGAGTTTCCGGTGTCGAAAACTGTCAAAACAATTTGAGGTGAAATCTTAATTTTTGTTATTTAAACTGGTTTTTTTTACTATATATATGCATTCAACACCCTAGGGCACTTCGATTGTGCAAGGTTACCCATCAAACTTCTATTTTCAATGAATTCGTACCAAAATTTAGAGAAATTAGACTAGAAAATCCACCAGAAAAACCTTCAAAATAAATCCTTAACAATCGATAGATTCCAAATTTTCGTTGATTTAGGTAAAACCCAACAAGTAGTGTTCAGCCTGGTCAAATTTTCCAGCCATCACTAGGTCTTCAACATACTTCCAATTCAAGAAAATCCCCACCTCTCGCTCCAACCTATAGTCATGTATGCCACAAAAATATCAGGCTACTATGCACTCACAAGATTCACAAATTCAGAAAAAAAAATTGATGGAAAGACCAAAAACAAACTTATTGGTGGACTGTCTCTTTTTAGTTCTCCCCATCAAGGTATTTCAACACAATGTAGAGAAAATATTCTTCGAATCAGTCATTGTGCCTTGTATTTTATGGAGGAAACCGAAGAATTTTGCAATGTCCCGGTGGAACAACTGCTATTAGATCTAGACTGGCCCATGGATATGAAGGAAAGTGACAAAAGCTTTACTAAAACCTGCCCCATGGACCACGGCTCATCTTCCTTGGAATGCATCACCTAAAGTGTGTTTATGGCCCTATTTTTGGTACTAATCTCACTAGGCAACTTTTGGTAGCCTCGATGTTTAGAATTTTCCGACGTTTGTCTAATCACCATCCCCTCACGGCAGTCAGATCGGCCTCTATGCATGGCCATGACTACCATAAGCTGATTCGCAATGGCTCACTCCATTTCTTGACCAATCTCTATTTTTTATTTTTTATTTTTAGAGTAGTTTAACGACGTTATATTTTTGCGATTGAGGTCATATGTTCATAAAATAGTCCAAAAATCTTGAGAATTTTGGGTTAAAGCGGCCAAAATTCAAGATTTTGGGAGCCTCTAAATTTTGATTGTATTTCATCTATTTCCACCAATTCAAACACTACTAAAATATTAATTTTTGAAAGAAAATGGGGGTCACTCCACCCTAAAGGCCTACCATCCTCACACCCTCTCATTATACTCTAATACAAGGAATCTAACACTGATGGACTCAACTAGAACTCTATCTGATGACAGAGGGCCAATGACTAAGAAAATCCTTCAACCAACTAGGCTACTGCCTCAACTCTGGGATGTACTTTTCGTACTTCATCCTTTAATGTTATTGTAACTTTTTCTGCCAACTCGGCTACCACCTCCACTCTAGGATGTAATTTTTTTACTTCATCCTTTAATTTTTATCCAAGGATATTTTGCTTGAGATGTATTAACGAATTAACATGTAAAATTGCAGCTTAGCCATGAAATTTTAAAGGCATAAACATAAGAAGAGAGAAGCACAAAAAATCATGCAAGAAGACACATAATTGATATTGAAGTTTGTCTAGGAGGGAGTACGTCCCTGGGCCATGCTCAATCAATGGGGAGACCCTCTTTCATTAAGTGGGAATAAAAACGAAAGAACAAGTATAAATGAAAAATTACACCCTTATACCTCCATAGATGAAAGTGCCTGAAAATTGGAGACATTTGATGAAGAAATGGAAAACACCATTGGATTTGTGGTGCCGAGAGGTGTAGAATCTGTTGATCAGTAATTGTCATTCATGTCAACCCAAGCAGCACCAAGGCCTACCTCGATCTTGCATGGTAATTTTGACCTACCAAATTACTATATTCTGGGTCAAGAATATTTTTTATGGTTTCTACGTGTTGATATGTTTCCATTGATATATGACATGCCATGTAATTCTTCACGGTTTGAGATATATTCATGTTTGAAGTTTGTAACCCCAGTTAGTGGGCTAAACCCCCAAGGGGTTGTGGCATGGGTCATTCAAAATTTAAGAATCGATAATGTTTAAGCTCCTAAAATCCCTCCCACATACACTTGTTGAAGTCCATCTCAACCTAAGCATTTATATAAATTTTGATCCTCATATCCTCCTCAGGCAGGGATTTCTCTACCCGAAACAGGTCATCGTCGCATTTGCGCTCTAACGATTTTTCTACGAAGGTTCAAAAGCTGAAATTGCTATGAGGGGAATCCGAAATCTAGAGGAAGCTCCTGTAAAAATTTCAAATCAAGGTGCACAACATTTTAGGCGATATGATTTGTCTAAGTCAGTGTTTTTGCAGGCTCCTGAACTTCATCTCAAAGAAGTGACCTTGGGAAAATCTTCATAACTTTCTCTCTTAGTATCAGATTGGAATTCTATAAAAAGTGGCAGATATTGCATATAATTTGTTTTTCGTTGTATCATTTTTAGTGCCAAATGAATGAACAGTGACACGTGGAATTCTGTACAAGTTCACTCTATTGAACCAGTCCATAATTAGGTCATTGTGAGAGACTGGACATAACTCTCACTTGAAAAATCCAAATTGGGTAAGATATATGGAATTCGAAAGAAGACTCGAAGGACTACTACAAAACCGAAATCACATATTAGGTATCTGAAATAATAGAGATACACCAGATTCAATATAAAGATCCGAGAAGGTAAGAAAAATATAGATCACGTGTTGTCAAGGGCTCCAAAGGACCAGACTTTCTAGGCCAGCAAAGCAAATCAAGGTGTGGCAAAGGTAGCATGACAAGAGCAGCAATCAACTTGCAGAACAACATCAATAAGTTCACCAAATGAAGTCTTCAAGTGGGCAGCACTGCATATGATCATTATAAATGTTTTTATTTTACTAAGTCATTGTAAATGCATCGTTGTAAAAATTGTACAAGTGTATATCTACCAAGAGTTGAAGAGGAAGTTTCGAGAGGTCTAGGATCATCATTAGGTGGTTGTGTCATAGTTGAGGCTATAGTCTAGCATGCCTTCTTCTTCTACATCATTCTATATCATTGTAAAGTGGTCCATTTTCCCTGGTATGGGAGTCCATTCTTCTTTTATTCTTCTATAAGGTGGTAGGGTGGTGCTAGTCTGGTGCATGAAGTCACCAATAGGTTCAACACTATGAAAACTTCCGGGTGGTAGGGTGGTGCTAGGGTGAGTTGTAGCTCATTAGGTGTTGTGGCATCCGTTTAGTTGACTACTGAAGAATCTCGGGCATTGGAGCATCCATCCAGTGGGAGTTGGAGAAGAATGATTTTCTATATTCTAGGAATTTGGAGCTTTATTTTCAATTGGAGTTGAATATTAAATAATTACTAGAAAATCATTCAGGTTGTTTTTGTCCTGGAGAGGGTTTCCACCTTAAAAACTGTGTGCATTTTTGTTCCTTTTGTTTACTGCTATCATCGTAGAAACACTAAAAATAATTGAAGATTAACTAATGCTCTAGAATATTAATAATAATACTAATTGAAAGGAATATTGATTCACTCCTCTCATTATTTACAACAACTAGTATAAGAGCTTGGTTCCTTCAATAGCAGTTTAACAACTAGAAGGAGGTCATGGAGCATACCAAGAATGGTGTACCTCTATTCAATGAAAATAATTGTGCACTCTGGAAAGGAAGAATGGAGTTCTATCTCTTGGTGGAAGGTTATTAAGTATGGGAAACTGTTCAAAATGGATTTACATCAACCGCGGATGAACAAGGTAAGAATAATTTGGTAAATGATGAAAAAGAAAAGAATATTATTATCATTGGAATTATTGAATCTTCTTATGATAAGGTTTTGGGTTGTAAAACCACCAAAAATGTATTGGACAAGCTTGATAATATATATGCAGGTGACTCAAATGTCAAAGAAGAAAAAGCTTCAAATCTACAGAGAAAAATTTGAGAAACTTAGAATGAAAGAAGATAACAACATTGTTGCATACTTCCAACACGTTGATGAAAGAACCAACACTGTAGAAGGATTGGGAGAGCCTGTTAATGAGAAGACTATTATATGAAATATTCTTAAGACATTACAGGGAGATTCAACCCAAAGGTATCAACCTTATAATATAGTGAAAAGAGGAATTACATGGAGTTCTCATAGAATATGAAATGAGACTTGATGAAGAAGAGGGTACTTCACATCTAGAAACTACATTCGTTACATCTAACAAAACCAATAAGGAGAAACAACCTTCAAAGGCACATACCTACACCTGAAAGTGTGAATAAAAGGAAGATGATGAATAAGGTCTTTCAGATGGAGAATATGCTTACTTTACGAGAAAACTAAAAATTAGTAAGGGAAAATTCAAGGGTAAATTTCCATTGATATGTTTCAATTGTGGTGAGGTTGGGAGTTTTGCCACAAAATGTCCAAGAATAAGTGATGCCAACTCAAAAGAAAAGAAAGGCTTTAAGAAATTCAAAAATCAAAGAAAAAATAAAGGATTCAAAAGGAACTTTCTCTCTAAAGAAGATAGCTCATTATCCGATGAAGACAATGATATCGAATAAGAAGCCAATAAGACAGTATTGTTTATGGCCAATCAAATTAAACAAGAGGTATCAAAAAATGAAGAAGAAGGGTTTACCATAGAATAATTTTATAAGGAGGGAATCAAGCTTATAAAAGAGCTCAAGGCTGAGAAGATCCATTCCAATACTCTTGACGAACAAGTTCAAGGTCCTAAAATTGAAGTTTAAGAACACAAATGTATTGAAGAGTCACATCAAAAGGAGATGGAAAAAAGAAACCTGGAAAGGGAAGCATTAGAAGCCGAAGTAGTCTCGCTGCATAAGGAAGTAAAGAATGGAAAAATTGTCCAAAACTATGCCAACAGCTCAAGGGCATTGGAAGAACTCGTCAAAAATCAACGATCTTACAAAAACAAAACTGGCCTTGGTTACAAAGAAGAAGTTGAACCTTCTACAACAAAATACAATGAACCTATCAGATATAAAATTCATGTATACGTCATTGGACATGATTCGCAAGAACATCCTTGGAATACAATTCCTCGATGAAGATTTCCATCCAGGTACCAACATATTTTTTATGGCTATTTTTATTCATGTGGAAAATTTTGTCATAAAGCTATAGAATGTGTCACGTACCATAGGAACCAATACAATTCCTAAGATCTTTCAAATATGAACCTCCCAGGGCTCAATGAAACATCAATAGGTTTGAATATTTAATAAATAATATTGAATGTTAGAAATGTCGAAACTTTGGACATATAGCTAGAGACTACAGACTTGAAAATCCTCCAGAAGAATATTCGAAGCCACGGAATGAACGAAAATGGATGAAGAAGAAGATTGATAATTATGCTCTCGTTCACAAGGCTCAAAACAACAAATATGTGTGGTATGTTGATAGAGGTTGCTCAATGCATAAGACTGGAGATAGAAATAAATTTGTATATCTGAAAGAGAAGAAGGATGGAACAATGTCCTTTGGAAATGATGGATATTCAAATGTTATAGGATCAGGTACTGTCACTCTCGGAAGCAAAGATGCTCTAGCCAATAATGTTCTATTGGTTGAAAACATGAATAAAAATCTTCCGGTGTTGCAAAAATGTGTGATCAAGGACACACAATACTATTCAACTCCACAAAATGTGATATCAGGAAAGGCAGGTATGGTTAAATTGTGGCTATAGTAAGTCGAGCTCCAAATGACATATATGTTATGGATGAAGAAACTAAAGCATGTCTAGTAGCTAAAGAGTATGAAATAATATTTGGTAGAAATAATTATCGACTAAGTAAGAACTTTTCTACAAATATGCAAAGTGATTTTGAGATGTATTTACTTGGTGAGCTGACATATTTCTTAGAGCTTCAAATATCTCAGCAAGAGAAAGGAATATCTATATGTCAAGCCAAGTACATCAAGGAAATTCTCAAGAAATTCAAAATGGAATATTGCAAACCCGTCCTTACTCTAACGGTAACATGTTTCAAATTGAGCGTAGACGACTCATCTAAGGCTGTGGATCAGAGGTTGTACAGATCTATGATTGGTAGTCTTCTATATGCAATACCCTCCTGGCCAGATTTTATGCAAGTAGTTGGACAAGTAGAAAGATTCCAAGCAGCACCAGAAAAATAACATATTATTGTCATCAAAAGAATTCTTAGGTATATAAAGGAAGAAAAAAAATATGGCTTGTGGTATCCCAAGGGTAAAAATCTCATTATTCAATACTTTACAGATGCAGATTAGGCAGGAAGCGTTGATGATCGTAAGAGTACTCGTGAAACATTTGAATATCTTTTCTAGAAGCTTGGGATTCTCCCAAGTTCTTATTAGAATTTACTTATTCATAATATAAAGGGGGAGTGAAAGTGTGTATAGGTCCACAGGATAGTTGTGTGTTAGGGGGAGTTACCATTTTCCATTGATGTCAAAGGGGGAGTGAATGTTATAGGAAGAGGTGTCATGATCATAGGGGGAGTACTTTTGTTGCCATCAATGGAAAAGGGAGAGATTTTTAATCAGTGATTGTCATTAATTTCAACCCAAGCAGAACCATGGGCTACCCCAATATTGCATGGTAATTTTTACCTACCAAATTACTATATCCTGGGTCAATAATACTTTTTATGGGTTCTAATTTTCGATATTTTTCTGTTGATATATGGCACACCATGTAATTGTTCACGGTTTGAGAGATATTCATGTTTGAAGTTGGTAACCCCAATTAGTGGGCTAAAACCCCATGGGGTTGTGGCATGGGTTATTGGAATGTCAATAATTAATAGTTTTTAAGCTCCTAAAATCTCTCCCACATTCACTTGTTGATGTCCCTATCAACCAAAGAATTTATATGAATTTTGATCCTCATATCCTCCTCATGCAAGGATTTCTCTACCTCAAAAAGGTGATCGTGGAATTTGCGCTCTAACGTTTTTTCTAAAAAGGTGCAGAAGCTGAAATTTTTATGAGGCGAAGCTGAAGTCCATCAAAATCTCTTGTAAAAATTTCAGATTAAGGTGTGTAATATTTTTGGACATATGATCTATGGAAGTCAGTGTTTGTGCAGGCTCCTGAACTTCATCTCAAAAGAAGTGACCTTGGGAAAATATTCATAAATGTATCTCTAAGTATCAGATTGGAATTCTGTAAAAAGTGGTAGATAGTGAACATAAATTATTTTTTGTTTTATCAATTTCAGAGTTGAATGAAGAAATAGTGACACGTGGTACGTTGTACAAGTTCGCTCTACTGAACCAGTCCATAATTAGGTCATTGTGAGAGATTGAGCATAACTCTCCCTTGAAGAATCCAAATTGGTTCAAATATGTGGCATTGAAAGTAAGACTCATCTGACTACTACATAACCAAAAATCAGATATTGGGGACCTGAAATAATATAGATACACCAGATTCAATATCGAGATCCTCAAAGTCAAGAAAAAGCTAGATCATGTGTTGTCAAGGGCTGCAAAGGACCAGACTTTCTAGGGAAGCAAAGCAAAGCAAGGTGTAGCAGAGGGTAGCATGACAAGAGCAGAAAATAAGGTGTAGAAAAGAAACAAGAATTTTTCCACATGAATTCTTTAAGTGGGTAGCACTACATATAGTCATTACAATGGTATTAGTGTACTAAGTCATTGTCAATGCATCATTGTAAAAATTGTACAAGTGTCTATCTACCAAGAGTCAAAGAGGCAGTTTCGGGAGGTCTAGGATCATCATTAGGTGGTTGTGTCATTGTTGGGGTTATGGTCTAGTGTGTCTTCTTCTTCTACATCATTCTATATCATTGTAAAGTGGACCATTTTCCTTGGTACGGGAGTCCATTCTTCTTTTATTCTTCTATAGGGTGGTAGGGTGGTGCTAGGGTGAGTTGTATCTCATTGGGTGTTGGGGAATTCTTTCAGTTGACTAATGAATAATCTTGAACGTTGGAGCATCCATCCAGTGGGAGCTGGAGAAGAATTCTTTTCTAGATTCTAGAAAGTTGGAGATTTATTTTCAATTGGAGTTGAATATTAAAGTATTATTAGAAAAGAATTCAGGTGTTTTTTGTCCCAGAGAGTGTTTCCACCTTAAGAAATGTGTGCATTTTTGTTACTTTTGTTTACTTCTATCATTGTAGAAACACTGATAATAATTGAAGACTAAGTAATGCTCTAAAAGGTTAATAATAATACTAATTGAAATGAATACTGATTCATCCCCCCTCTCAGTATTTCCAACAGAATCCATATAAAATTTTCCTGAATTTGACAAAGCGAAAATCTCACCCCTCTAGAAATGGCTCATGTCATGGTTCTGCGACCCTCCTGAAAATGGCTCATGGTTCCACCCTATCTCATACTCCATGCCCTCTTCTGGCTTGCCTAGGCGCACTTATGAAATGAATGGTTTAAATATGAAAGAGCTCAGCAAACTTTACCAATTCTGTTGTTGGTGAATTGGTTTGAGATGTGAATTGGAGGGAGGGCGTCGGGTGGTCAAACCCCGCCCTTCCCTATTAATTCAAGATTTTTTTTATAAAACCATGAATTTACTCTTTAAAAACCATGCCCCATATTATATTTGATTCAATTGGCATGTTGGGGGGTAGGGGCCCGAATTGGGCAGCCCACCCTGCCACTTCTGTTGGTGGTACCGTATGCATGGAGGAGTAATGATGGGTTGGCGGTGGGGTTAACAACCCCTGGAACCCATTTAATACACTTCTACCGTAATGTGTGGTCCATGTAATGTGGGTACGATGGGCTCATGGGGGTTGACCCCCTTATTATAATTTTATTTTTTATATCCGTTGGGTAGGGTGGGGGTCATGGCCTACCCTGCCCTTTTTTTATATTTTTTTGTTTGTTTTAAACAAACTGATTTCTTTGAAATTTCTGAAAATTGACCGAAAGAGTCAATTTAACCATCCCACATTTTTTCCAAAAATCTAGCTGGATTTGGACGGAATTTGGTGGTCAGGTTTCTACAAATTTGTCGCCTCCTTAAGTTGCCACATCACCAAGTGAACCCTCCAACATTGACTTCTTCAAAATCATTCATACAAACTCAGAATTGAGTGTCATCTACACCATTGGAATCGGAAAGACGAGATCTTTAACTTGACACTAAGTTTTCCATATTTCCGACACTTTTATTTTTGAGCCTTTTTACTTAAGCCACTTTTACTTGGACCTGTTTTATCGACCTGTATCATTCCTCCACACTGAAGAGATTTTGGACCCCCAAAATCCTTATCAATCAACAAACAAGTGAGGGAATTGCTCCTTCGCCTTCTTCTTTTTAGGCCATTTATATTTACTTGGGGGCATCCCTTTGAAACTAACATGGAGATATTCCACATCTCCTCATCGTGAAGTATTGGTTCTTCGATCGTGAATGATGTCTTCTGGAAGTTCATCGAGGTACTCTAGTGCAAGTTCATCCACTGTAGGAATTGATCCTACCTCCTCGATGTCGATAATCAATGGTGTCTCATAAAGATTTAGATTTTTGACATTCACGACCGAGTACATCTACATGTATACAAAAAATTTGAGTCGAAAAGCATTATTCCCAATCTTCTCCAATATGGTAAATGGACCATACCAAATTGGTCACAATTTCTTGACTTGCCCTTCATTCAATCCTTGCTGATATGGAACCATACCTTGTCACCAACTTGAAATTTATGGTTGACTAGATGCTTATCATGTCGGGCCTTATATCAAGCCTAACTCTTTTCCAACTACTCTTGCACTGCTTGGTGAATTATCTATATTCGCTGGATGAACCACTGTGCTTTTTTCCTATCATCACGTCAATGGCATCTTCATCCCTTCCATAGATCATGTCAAAAGGGTCATTTGGTAGGTAACCAAAACATGTCTCAAATGGTGAACATTGTGTAGAGGAATGTACTTCTCGGTTGTAGGCATGTTGCACATCTGGAATATGCTCATCCCACAACTTGGGATGTTTGCTGATATAGCCTCGCAACAAGTGTACCACAGTACAGTTGACAACCTTTGTCTGTCCATCATTTTTTGGATGAAATGTTGTACTTCTCTTCAACTTCGAGTCCATCATTCACCACAAGCTGGTCCAAAAATCTCTAAGGAAGTGATATTCTTGATCTAACACAATCAATGTGGGAAACCCAAAATGGACCCAAAAAAGCTAAAAGAAAAGATAACAATCTTCTGAGTAGTGACCTGATTTTTACAAGGCATTGATATGCACATTTTACTAAAGTAGTCTACGGAAAATATTCGCGACCCTTTCTGGACACAAGCAAACCTCCTACAAATTCCATCGACACACTTTCCCATGGACGACCATGAATAGGGAGTGGTGTGTAGAGCCCAATTTTTCTATTAGAGGGATTTCAAACAGAACACATCACACATCCCTTTACAAATCGGGTTACAATGTTTTTCATATGAGGCAAAAAATAAAGCCTTTGCAAATGACATAAGGTTTTTCCAACACCAAAGTGACCAAACACAAGAGAGGTATGCATATCTCAAATTTCATGTACCCTTTCTGCTGTGGGTATGCACAATTTAATATAACAGCTTCCCCTGTAAATGATAGTTGTCCACATGTGATCCATGAGTTATTTTTGCATATATTTCTTTAAATTCATCATCATTAGCGTATTTTTCAACATAACTTTCAAAATACAATGAAGCATTATGAAAAATAATAGAAATAGTAATATGAGGGTAAGAGAGCATATATGATACTTTCTTACTAGTTCCCTTCTTATACTTTATTACAATATGAAACTACTATAGAAACCCCATTGTTGTGTAGGTAAATCCTCTCTACAGACAGAGACAATCCCTCTAGCCCTAGAGTGGGTCTAGCAACAAGGTAACAAGCTAATGTGTTGGTTCCTAGTTAACAAATGAGATAGGTTGGGATAAAATATGCTACCTTTACTCCAACGCTAATTCCGCGGCTATAGTAGTGGCGACCTCTTGATCTCTTGTCTAGACAGGTCGCAGTCCTTCAAAAATGGTACTCGAATGCCTATGCAAAGATCAAAGGAAAAAAAGCAGCATACAAGATAATAATTGCATTCATAACTACTTAATCAGTCAAGGAATATTAAACATATTGCATGAAATAAATCATATCAACACAAGATGGGAACCAAACAATAGTCATGTGTATATAAATGGAAATAAATGGATTACAACTAGAGCCTTCACGTCGCAGCCTCCTTCAGTGGGTTCAGTCGAAGTGTGTCTTGAAGGATCGTCGGCAAATTAGGATGAGGCGAGGACACAAGCCTAAGATCTCTCTCGACAAAGGTCTCTTTCTCTGCTCTACCTCACAAGCTAAAGTGTTCAATAATCCCTCTTTAGCTATTCAGTTGTTCAACTATTCAACTAGCTTCATCAATGGGAGATAGGTTTATTTATAGAGGGAGAGGAAGGGGTTGAGCTCCCTAAAATGGTGGAAGGGAGGCCTTATCCTTTGGGACATTCCCCAAAAAGGTGGAAACAAGAGACCAAAGGAGGGTGTTCATTGTTATGCAGTCGAACAAGCCAAGGTGACTTTCTCACGAGGTTGTTAGCATAGAAACTTTGCCTCTATATTTAAAAAACATTCCAAAAATAGCTTGGTGCGGGTAGCTCAATGGGACAGAGCACCAATGGGCATGGCCTTCAGTATTGATTTCCTTTATTGGCTCAAGGCCATAACAATCTACTAGCGCCAACCCAAAAACATGATTTTATGTTGATCTTCTCCAGGAATTTTTAACAGAGAAAGTGTTATCCTCAAAGCAAGGGATGTAATGAGACTTTCTGCAAGGCATGACAATTCATACAGGTCACATAAATGGTCTTACAATGTGGGGGATTGGGATTGTAGGGACAGTAACAAAATGTCGTGTAACAGACGCCCCCTAAAGCATGAGGTCTGACAGAGAAGGTGGGGTGAAATGCTTTATGAGAACGTGTTCGAACCTAATACCGATGTTGGAAGACCTGCAAGTACAAATACAACTGATATCTCTGATACATGAACATCTGGCATGGGTGGAGCCATCCATAATAAAGTACATAAAAACTGAGATCCAAGATATGGACGCAGCCATCCAGCAGTAAGGATCAACAAATCGACTCAAGTATGGTCACAACCATCCAATAAAAATATTCATTCATGTAGTCATGATAAACCAAATATCCCGGCAGCCTGGATCTTATCAGACAAAACCTAGGGTCTTGCACTCCATCTCGACCCGAACAAGCACAAATTCAAGCATGCGAATATGTGAACTGAAGTCAAACATGCAATAAAGTCACCTGATTACCAACCAATGATGAGAGTTGTTAACAGGCATGAGAGAAACCACCAATAATGACAATGGATCTCAAGGTACTATTGGAGTCCCGTGTTTTGATAGTTTGGCAAATCAAAAGACAAGGAAACATCAGAACCAATCTTTAGAGTTACAGGATCTATTCCTCCTGTTCTAAGAGAGGGATCTCTCAAATGTTTGTTTGCAAAGGTTTATCTTGTGTGCTTTTAGTATTGGTTTTAGACTAGTTGTTAAGTGCAGGTGTTTGTTTATTTGTTTTTTTGGTTGAATTGATACAGCAGAACATGAAAGGTCTAGGAAGGATAAATAGAATGGATAAACATCAGGTTCATTGGGAAATGGAGTCAAGAGAAGGTCATAACATACTTATCAATGGATATGGGATATCAGAGGGAAAATCTAACTTGGCCACAAGATCCTTTGGTTTTGGAATGAGAAGGACATCAATGATTTGGAAAGAGAAGTTTAATTGTCAAACAAAGGGAGTTTGAAAACACAATTTGAACAATAAAGAGATTTTTGATAGACAGGGCTAACCATGAATTCTACAAATCACACCTTTAAGCAAAAAATGATTTCAAAACAACTTTTAAAATGAAATCTAAGATTCGGGGAACACCCTATTTCCTTAAAGATTTTATTTCAAATGATTTAGAAAACATGAAAGTTTCACTGATAATTGCAGTCATAGAAGAGGGAACACCTAACACATCTATGATCACAAGTATGGAATACCTTTAAGACAACTGTTTAAGTAAGGAAAAAGGGCAAGATCAGAACAAACCTCCTTGACTCACTATAAACAAAAACATTCAAAGGGAGACTTCAATAACAGTTTTAAAGTGGCAGCAAACAAGCAGGGAGAACCATAAATCATGCTGAAACCAACTATTCGAACTATTAATGAAATAAAAAAGCATGAAGACTAAAGAGAGAGGTTAAAGACTCTAAAATAATTCAGCAGAAGAAAACATGAAACATTGAAGGATGAACAGGTCTAAGGTGCTTCCAGGAGTCATTTATTAGCCTAAAAATTTCAACCTACTATAGTAAGAAATTATGGAATATAATGAAAACATGGGAAAAAATTAAATAGTTAGAATACTTCACCAACAACGAAGCTCATGGATCCAATGATAGAGCCTTCTCAAGAACAAGCATGCAACAACATCATCAGGACGTCCAAGACTTCAATTTCTTCTTTAACTTCAACAGACTATGTATTATTTCAGAGAGTTCCAATATTACGACTAGTGATCAACCAACAACCAACCAACCCCTCACTCATTTTCTGCAGTAGTATATATAGAAGAATGAGTAGGTGGGATCTGATAAAAATATCTCCAATTACAATTAATACAGACTTAATGGCTTCTTGGCCTTTGGGGGGCTCAATGAAGAAACTTACATGGGTGTCCTCTGTATTAAATGATTTACATAAATATTTAAGCTCAGTGGGAGCTCTTTTTGACCTTTGAGGCTCTGTGTGGTGTCAAAGTAACTCTGCAGATGTTTTGTCATTAAGTTCCTTGGTAGAATTTAGTCTTTGGCTATGTTTGAGACAAATATCTGATCCTGATTAATAACTCCGGCCTCATATATGAATGATTTGAGGCACAGGTGGCATCGTGGTAGCTAGAGGGATCAATTTGCCTCGGATGTGGTGGTGGAGGCTTTCCTGTTGATAAAACACTTAAGATTTTCTTCAAAATGTGTTTTAATTGGGGATTAGGCTTTTGATAAACCATCTTAGACATATTCCCCACATATCTGTCTTCAATCTTTTGTTCTGATATATTTTGTCTTCGGCACTGATACTCTCTGACTGTTCCTGCTTTGTTGTGTTTTGCTGGTATGCAGGGCTGCGCAGGGTTATGTAGCATCAATGCTTCATGAATGATTGATGAAACGTGGAGTTTAAACCTGCGAATGATTCCTTCTGACGAGATGAAGGCAGGAGGATCGTCACCCTCTGCCTCTGAAATTCCTTCAGACATAGTGGAAAAAACCTTTAAACCCTGCAAAAATAAAAAAAAACGTTATGAAATCCTGCATGCATTGGTTAAATGCTTCGGAAGGCACGTGGAATGAGCGTGGTTGTTGGATGGCATCATCCAAAGGTCGATATTAATCATAAGAATTGAAGGGATGGCGGAAGAATGATTTAAATCAGAGTCGTCGATTGCGCAGAGATCAATGGTCAGGATCGAAGGTGACTGTATGGAAAATAAAATGGAGATCCACCCCAATTAAACTCTGTCGTGTGGATGCTGATGTGGCACTGGGACCACCGAAACTGATGTGGACAAGGGGAAACAGGTGATGGAATATGGGCCATCGATCTGTAGATCAGATCGATGGCGGAGATATTTTAAATGCCACGCTGTAGCCTGATTAGTTGTCGGTCTTCTTTGGTGAGCGATCGTTGTCCAATGGGCGGCCTCAGATTGGACGGTGGACGTTAATATCGCGCCAGGTCCACATCCGATTTTTAATGCGTTATGGATGGCGGTTTTATGAACAGTGCCCAGGACACGTGTCGGACGGTGTATGGAATCGCTGTTGATCAAGAAAAAACCACCCTCCCCTTGAAGGCGGTGCGATGGATACCGCCCGGTTTTGGAATGGTGAGTGGTTGGCGGGGACCACCAGGTTGGTATGTTGCGCGCCGTCCGATCTTCAGATCAGATCGACGGTGCAGAGCGACTTGAACTTTGGACTGGCGGAAAAATTATAATATAATAAAAAGATGACATATTTCATATATGACCAAAGGTTTAGACTTTGGGCGGACATAATTAATATTCAAAATGTCTTGGCGCCCAATTGCGGGGCCTTTGGCTGCATGGAGGAACATATGACTGGGGGTTAAAAGGGAGGGGTTAATCACACTTGGGCAATGCGATAAGCGCTTGGAGGGCTGGCGCTTGGTTCTGGTGCCTGAGCGTATGGAGGGGAGGGTTAAGGACTTAAGACCAAGGGGGCTTAAGTCTATAGTATATAAAAATATGGTTTTGATATATTTTCAATGGTCTTCAAAGGATTTTGGGGTTTTCGATAAGGCTAAGAAAGAGTCTTAAACCTTATCAAGGGGGTTTTAATGAAGGGAAAGGGGAAAAACATGAAAATGAGGGTTTTTCATGGGAAAAGAAAGCAAAGATGAGGTCATTTTTCGAAGAAGGGAGAAAGAGTAAAATGGTTCTTGCAACATTTTTTCTTCATGTAATGACAGTAGAATTTCTGAGTTGAAAAGGGGAAAAGAAGTGACGATTATCCAAAGGATAGGATATTATCAAAAGACTTTAAGCATCAGCAATTTTAGCAATGAAATTGTTTCTTGAAGGATATCCAACATCATTTAGCCACCACCTGATATGACAAAATTTATGTGTGGCTAACAGTGGCTCAAACTTGCATTCTCTGGGAGGCTGATCAGTTTCCTCATCCATTGGATTGCATTCCTTTTTGTGGATGATCTTTTTTTTCTCTGAAACATATTAGCATTCATGGATTAACAATGGAACTTCTTCAATACAATCTGTCTACCTACCCAATCCTGCTAATCTAACATTTTTTCTTCTTTAGAATGCACTTGGATTGGAAAACTCTTTCACAACATTTTATTCTTTTGAAAGCAGGAAATCTAAACTATTTCTACTCCTTATTTCTCCATGGACTCAGATTAAATGGTTGAGACAATATGATTATCTACCTAATCTACCATTTTTTGGGATTAAACTGTCCAACAGATTTTATTCTCTAAATTCTAAACAGAAAATTTAAAAAACATTCAAGTCAGGATTGAACAATCTAACTTGATGCTAGTCTATGGCATAAAAACAAGCTGCACATAGACATTCATTTTGTAGAAAATTTAAAATAAAAATGGAAGGTTTGAGATCTGATATTTTAAAGCATTTCCTCCCTCTTCTTACAACTCTTTTTTAACTTTTGTTGAGTTGCCTTTCCTTTGCTAACTAGTTCAGATTTTGAGCTGATTAGAACCAGATTTTTTACATCCTTTGACTCAATATTTGAAACAGATTTGAGTCATTCTCTTTTGGAAACTTAGGTTTAGGTTTTGAGCATGTTTGAACCTTTAATTTCTATCCTAAACTATCTATTGATAAGCCAAGATTAAACAGTTTGGAAAATCGAATTCACTATCCTATCAGCAGAAAATTTAAAGCTAATTAGTCAAGATTAGGCTGTATGACTAATTACAAGTGTGTTTTTTCAAGAGTGGCATTTGAGCTTGCACACTTTCATATTTGTTTCTCTTTTTTGGCATGGGGCTATACCTTTATTTTTTTACAATCTGCCCTCTTTTCTCTTTTTATTGTTTTTTGTATTTTTATTTTTCTTTCAAGAAAAAAATCAAAAACTAACTAAATGCTCAAAAGCTGAGCTTTATTGACATTCCTACCTAACCTAATCTAAATTGGAATATTTACATGTTTAGCTAATGAAGTCTCTTTTCCAGTACAACCAATCCAGTAAATGATTCCATGATTGATCCTTCTTCATCCCTTTGGGCAGGTTCGACAAACAAGGCCACTCCCATTCCTTTTGTTTTTTAGCAGCAGTGCTAAATAATATTCTTTCTTTTGGTAATACACTACTCCTAATGACCTTGATCCCTTCTTAAAATGCCTTCAAGAAGTGAGCATAGGGATCTTGAAATAGTACCTAGTTAAGAGTGTTTGGAAAATGTGTTTCAACCAGGATTATCTCTTTTTTCTCCACTAGATTAAGGAAAATATTCTTTTGGGAAAGAACCCTTTCTTCATCTTCATTATTATCTGAACTGCAGGACTCATCATCTATTGCAGTGTTGTTGTCTTGTAGTCCTAGTATGCTCTGATTCAGTGGACTGTGCTTTGTGAAGTGATCATCATGTTCTTGAGAAGGGGTATCTCTTATTACCTCAACCTTTTCAGTAGGAAGCTCCTTATCTTCATCTTGGTCAAGAAATTTCTCTTTCTTCTCAACCTCAACATTACAACTAGTAGATTGCTGACTCCCAATAATGTGAAAGTTGTTTCTAATGAATTCAACTATCTGATTGCTGCTTTCAGGCTGATTATAATGAAATTCATGACACCAATTGACTGTTGGTTTCCCTGCATGATTAGTTTCTATTTGGAGCTCATCATCATCATCAGATTGATCAGAAGTTGAAAAATCATTAGAATAAACAATTTCACCAATCAGGCATATTGGGTTATTAGCTTGTTCTTTTAACTGATCTACAAGTTTATTTTATGTTCCAAGACAACAAGATGTAGTAGGTAAATGAGTAGAAGTGCTTTGTTGTAATAAAGAATTTAGGGTTGGCTGTTTATTTAATATCTGATCAATTTATTCCTCTGTAAAAAGAGAAGGAATTTTCTTTTTTCTTTGGACAGAAGAACAACAATCCTCTCCCTCTTGTGTTAACTGGTTTTGAGGCTGGATTTCTTCTTGAGCCTCTTCTAGGTTATGCTTACTTGTACTTGTAGGGGAATTTTGAGGATTCTCCTCCTTTCCCTGATCTATCTCAATTTGAAACAACACCTCATGATTTTCGTGACGGTTACTTTGACTATAAGGTTCATGAGTTGTTTCAAGCATATTGTCAGCATGCCATTCTTATTTAATAATATGAAATGAGTCATGACATAAAGGCAGAGACTATGGTTGTGTTGTATCTTCTCCTATTTCATATTTTTTGAGTTCAAGATGGCTTATGTTTTCCTCAGGGCACTGCTCACTATAAGTATTTGTAATTTGATCATGAAGTTCTCTTAATAGCCTTGTACAAGATATAGGTAGGTAATCAGGAATTTCCTGACAACTTTCTTCATTGCTTTCTTTGTAATCTTATTCATCATACATATCTTGTAGTGTTTGGGTTTTTTCTTGATTTGAAAGGAGCATGGGCTGCTCTAGATCATCAATATCTAAATTGGCCTCATACCTTTCAAATATTTTCCCAAGCATTTACACCATTTTCTCCATCATGATTAGTAATTTTTCTTTATTGTTTTCTCTATAATATTGCTCACCTTCTTCTATAAAGTCTTCATCATCATCTAAATATTTCTCATTTTCTAGGTCTTGTAACGGTTGAGTTTGTGTTTGATCTAGGAAAAACATAGGTTGCTATGGATAATCAAAATCTATATCAACCTCATGCCTATCCAATATTTTGTCAAGTATGTACATTATTTAGTTTAGCTTCTTCATCCATACTTGGATCCATGTTTATAATAAGAGGTCACTGTATCTTTCTAACCAGTCCAGAGTCTTTTACCAGTGGGGTTATTAGGTATTTTGGATTTGTGGAGTCGCCAGGTGGAAGATTGAGAAATTTGATGTCCACCAACAGCATGATTGGGTTTGCTCAATGCATTCCCAAGTGAGTCTACAAGGACTGGAAGGATAATAGGCCTTTTGGAGGCCAGTGGGGTCACCAGGTGGAAAATTTTTATCTTTTTTAAAGGTAAAATGTTTTATGGTTCCACCACCATCTTTTTTATGAAGAAAAACTAAATATTTTGGGTTTTTTTTTAGTTTCTATGGTTGTTTGAAAGACTAATGAGTTTATAAGAGTTTGCTAGGCAACTATGAACTCATTCGTCCCACCTTGATCGCCATTTATGTTGGAGTCCCGTGTTTTGATAGTTTGGAAAATCATAAGACAGGGCAACATCAGAACCAATCTTTAGAGTTACAGGATCTAGTCCTCCTATTCTTAGAGAGGGATCTCTCAAATGTTTGTTTGCAAAGATTTATCTTGTGTTCTTTTAGTATTGGTTTTAGACTAGTTATTAAGTGCAGGTGTTTGTTTATTTGTTTGTTTGGTTGAATTGATACAACATAACATGAAAGGTCTAGGAAGGATAAATAGAATGGATAAACATCAGGTTCATTGGGCAATGGAGTCAAGAGAAGGTCATAACATACTTATCAATGGATATGGGATATCAGAGGGCAAATCTAACTTGGCCACAGGATCCTTTGGTTTTGGAACGAGATGGACATCAATGATTTGGAAAGAGAAGTTGAATTCTCAAACAAAGGGAATTTGAGAACATAATTTCAACAATAAAGAGCTTTTTGATAGAAAGGGCTAACCATGAATTCTACAAATCACACCTTTAAGCAAACAATGATTTCAAAACAACTTTTTAAATGAGATCTAAGATTCGGGGAACATCCTATTTCCTCAAAGATTTTGTTTCAAATGATTTAGAAAACATGAAAGTTTCACTGATAATTGCAATCATAGAAGAGGGAACAACTAACACATCTATGATCACAACTATGAAAGGCCTTCAAGAAAATTGTTTAAGTAAGGACAAAGGGAAAGATCAGAACATACCTCCTTGACTCACTGTAAACAGAAAACTTCAAAGGTAGACTTCAATAACAGTTTTAAAGTGGTAGCAGACAAGAAGGGAGAACCATAAATCATGCTGAAACCAACTATTCGAACTATTAAGGAAATAAAAAAGCATGAAGACTAAAGAGAGAGGTTAAAGACTCTAAAATACTTTAGAATAAGAAAACGTGAAAAATTGAAGGACGAACAGGTCTAAGGTGCTTCCAAGAGTCATTTCTTAGCCTAAAAATTTCAACCTACTATAGTAAGAAATTGTGGAACATAATGAAAATAGGGGAAAACATTAAACAATTTAGAATACCTCACCAACAGCCAAGTTCATGGATCCCATGATAGAGCCTTCTCAAGAACAAGCATGCAACAACATCATCAGGATGTCCAAGACTTCAATTTCTTCTTTAAATTCAACAGACTATATATTATTTCAGAGAGTTCCAATATTAGAACTAGTGATAAACCAACAACCAACCAACCCCTCACTCATTTTCTGCAGTAGTTTATATAGAAGAATGAGGAGGTGAGATCTGATAAAAAGATCTCCAATTACAATTAATATAGACTTAATGGCTTCTTGGCCTTTGGGGGGCTCAATGAAGAAACTTACATAGGTGTCCTCTGTATTAAATGATTTACATAAATATTTAAGCTTGGTGGGAGCTCTTTTTGACCTTTGAGGCTCTGTGTGGTGTCAAAGTAACTTTGCAGATGTTTTTTCATTAAGTTCCTTGGCAGAATTTACTCTCTGGCTATGTTTGAGACAAATATCTGATCTTGATTAATAACGCGAGCCTCAGATATGAATGCTTTGAGGCACAAGTGGCGGTATGGTAGCCAGATGGATCAATTTTCCTCGGCTGTGGTGGTGGAGGCTTTCTTGTTGATAAAACACTTAAGATTTTCTTCAAACTATGTTTTAATTGGGGATTAGGCTTTTGGTAAACCATCTTAGACGTAATCCCCACAGATCTGTCTTCAATCTTATGTTCTGATATATTTTGTCTTTAGCACTGATACTCTCTGATCGTGCCTGCTTTCTTGTGTTTTGCTGGTATTGAGTGCTGCGTAGGGTTATGTGGCATCAATGCTTCATGAATGATTAATAAAATGTGGAATTTAAACCTGTGAATGATTCCTTTTGACGAGATGAAGGTAGGAGGATCACCACCCTCTGCCTCTGAAATTCCTTAAGACATAGCCAAAAAAACCTTTAAACCCTGCAAAAATACAAAAACGTTATGAAATCCTACATGCATTGGTTAATTGCTTCGGAAGGCATGTGGAATGAGCGTGGCCGTTGGATGGCATCATCCAATGGTTGAGATTGATCAGAATAATTGAAGGGAAGGTGGAAGAATGATTTAAATCAGAGTCTTCGATCGCACACAGATCAACGGTCAGGATCGAAGGTGACACTATGGAAAACAAAATGGAGATCCGCCCCAACTAAACTCTATCGCGTGGATGCTGATGTGGCACTGGGACCACCGGCACTGATGTGGACGGGGGGAAACGGGTGATGGAATGTGGGCCTTTGATCTGCAGATCAGATCGATGGTATAGATATTTTAAATGTCACGTCGTAGCCTGAGTAACTGTCAGGCTTCTTTGGTGAGCGATCGTCGTCCGATGGGCGGCCTCAGATCGGACGGTGGACGTTAATATCGCGCCGGGTCCACGTATGATTTTTAACGTGTGATGGATGGTGGTTTTATGAAAAATGCCCATGAAATGTCTTGGGCTGTGTATGGAATCGCTGTCGATCGAGAAAAAACTACCATCCGCTTGAAGGCGGTGCGATGGATATCGCCCAGTTTTGGAATGGTGAGTGGTTGGCGGGGACCACCGGGTTGGTATGTCACGCGTTGTCCGATATTCAGATCACATCGATAGCACGGAGCGACTTGAACTTTGGACCGGAGGAAAAATTATAATATAATAAAAAGCCGACAGATTTAATATATGACCAAAGGTTTAGACTTTGGGTAGACATAATTAATATTTAAAATGGCTTGGCGCCCGATTGCGGGGCCTTTGTGCGCATGGAGGAACGTATGACCAGAGGTTAAAAATGAGGGGCTAATCGCACTTGGGCAACGCGATAAGTGCTTGGAGGGCTGGCGCTTGGTTCTGGTGCCTGGGCGTATGGAGGGGAGGGTTAAGGACTTAAGCCCAAGGGGGCTTAAGTCTATAGTATATAAAAATATGGTTTTGATATATTTTCAATGGTCTTCAAAGGATTTTGGGGGTTTTGGTAAGACTAAGAAAGAGTCTTAAACCTTATCAAGGGGGTTTTAATGAAGGGAAAGGGGAAAAACATGAAAATGAGGGTTTTTCATGGGAAAAGAAAGCAAATATGAGTTCAGTTTTGGAAGAAGGGAGAAAGAGGAAAATGGTGCTTGCAGCAGTTTTTCTTCATGTAATGACAGTAGAATTTCTGAGTTGAAAAGGGGAAAAGTAGTGACGATTATCCAAAGGATAGGATATTATCAAAAGACTTTAAGCATCAGCAGTTTTAGCAATTAAATTGTTTCTTGAAGGCTATCCAACATCATTTAGCCACCACCTGATATGACAGAATTTATGGGTGGCTAACAGGTACTGTAGGTACAATCCATGGAATGTGAACAGTGATCTGGCATCGAACACCCGTAGAATCATTCGATCGCAGGCCAATTATGTGGACCTATCGTGTAATGCGAAGAAATTTCCATTGAGATATGCAAGCTCCAAGATACTGGAGAGGAGTCTCAAGGTTAACTTCCTCTATAATGAGCTGAAGTCAACAAGAAGCGACCCGGTCGAAGGAGGGCCATAATTTTTCCCACATCATCTACACGAGAGAGAGGATCATGATGATAGTGAATCTGGACTAAACAGAGGAACATAGGGAGGTTGAAAACTGCAATCAGAAACTTCTCTTAACATGTCAGCGACACGACTTTGGATTTGGCAGTATTTGAAATAAAGGGATCTAAGGTCATGATGACGTGGAAAAGAGAAGATGAGAGGTCAAAACAAATTACCAAAACCCATGGAGAAAAAAATGGCGAAATGAGATGTCCCCAACCCGACACAAATGCATATGAGTGTCATGTTCAAGAGCGACATACTGCCGACACGACTGAGAACTGGTTCCATTTTCCCCCACAATTTCTAGCAAGTACCCCAATTATTTTTGGGAAACAAGCTTGAAGGGGATAGCATATGCTTGTCATGTAATTTTTTCCTTCAGAAAAATCCATCCTACTACATTTTACGAGCCCTAGGATGGAGGAACTCAGTTAGGTCATGGTGAAAATGTTCGATGTCATCAAGGTTTAACGAGTCTGACAAAGGAAGAACTCAACATTTTTTCATGTTTAGAGAGTTTTAAAAGATGCAGAAAATAAAACTCCAGCAGGTCCCTTTTCGTAAATAGTCCCTTAGATTTGAAAATGTAGAAATTGTGTCTGAGAGAACCTCTTAGTCACGATAGGCTAAGGTATTCTTTTTTTGTAAATAATCTATCCCAGACCGAAAAAGGGGTAAATGTATACTGGGTAGATATCGTTTCGCATCCATTTAATGAGTTCAAAACAACAAGAGTCTCGACAATATTTTCAGTTTTAGAGAGTCAAAAAAGAGATGAAAGATGACTCCAACAGTGAATTTTTCATGTTTTTACTGAGTCCAAAAAAGTATAAATTATAACTCTTCACTTCATCGTCGTTACATTAAAAACCTATCACTACACAAGAGGCACATGTAAAACCCATTTCTCGAAATAGCATAGTAAAATAATCAGAAAACGTGTTTTAATACTTAATTTGGGTTATGAAAAGTTATAAAATGCCAAAAATGGTAAAAAATAATTACTTTTCACTTTTACCTCTTGTGGCAAATAGTTACCCTTTCTTCAGTGTGATTTTGTGACGGAAATAGTGGGCGATCCAAAAGACCAACCTCGAATCCGTTGGTTCCAGGTAAGAGATAACATCCTTCCCTGCATTTTGATTATATTTTCATTACCGGAAACCCCAAATTTGTAAATCTATGGGGGAAATTGCAAAAATCAGTGCCCGAAAGTTAGTGCGACTATCGGGCACGAACTCGTGCCAATTACCCAAAATATTGAGCTGGGGCGCGCCAATCGACACGATTGTTTCCAAATCAGTTGCGCCAATTGCAACGACTATTTTAGCTTATAAATGCAAGAAAATAACCCCATTTGCACCAATCAGAAACTTTGAATTCATCTAATGGCATTCACATGAATGTGTTGCAGTTGTGAAGAAGAAAAATGATGATTGAATGGAAAGAATGAGAACACGATGAAGAAGATGAACTTGCCATGGTAAAAGAAAGACGCAAGGAAGCTCTCAGAGATTGCAGGCTCAAGAAATTCTTCATGACACCATTCCTCAGAGCTCAACCTGAGCTATTGCAATACTTAATCAATATCTGGGATGAGGATCAAGAAAAATTCATTCTTTGTGATCATGAACTCGAGATTGATGTTTCAGACATTTACTTCATAATCGAACTGTCGCAGAGGGGAACAACGCCAATCCTGACTAACACCCAACCATGAATGGAGATCATGAGTATGGCTGTTGACAGGGTGTGCCCAGGGGCAAGGAAAGGATCGGAAAGCGGAAAATTTTACATTGAAACTATTCCAGTTCTAGCACTAAAGGTAGTGTTGCACACCATCACATAAGCTACAGGATGGCAGGCGCCGCATGAGGCCACAAAGACACAACTACTTCTTGTTGTATATTTCTTGGCATTGATCCTCTACAACTAGGTAGAGGCAATGTCAATCAACATGAAGCGTCAACTGACAAAGTGCAAGAAACTGAAACTAAAGTAGTTCAGTTACGGGTCAATTTTGGTATCGTTTATCTTGGAATGACTACCAATTTTCCAGCATTAGGAGGTGATAGTCCCGACACCATGAGCACAAGAGCCACGAATGGCCCGTTCGGCAGCTCTGATGCCAAGGTTAGGGGTCATTCAATAGATGTCCTGGAGATCTGATTTCTTTGAGTGGCTCCGCCGACAATTGATCGTCGTGGAGGATTGGCGCTTTGTTGGCACAGATTTTACTGGTGATGCAGATCTCCCACTCCCAAAAGGAGTTGATTGGGATGAAGTACTTGGTAAGACTCATTTTTATTTTCGTGAGTATTATGATCTTTTCTTTACGCATGTTCTGAAATTAAATCCATGTAAATGTAGATGTTGGCCTAGAGAGGCCTACAAGTATGTCTCTGATAGTGTGGAGAGCTCCTCGCGACTTTGATGTGGCCCCGAAGGGAGGTGAGGAGGAGGAAATCATACGCAATTTGGAGTGAATCTCCCATGGGATGCCAGACTATTCGCGCTTCGACGATGTTCCTCGAGCATACGAGAGACACACTGTGAGGGTGCCAAACCAAGTTCATCGCTTGTTGAGGCGGCTTGTATGGGCAGTGACACTTAGGTTTTATTTCCGCATATTTTTTAGAGACATGATGTCTCAAGATGTAACCTAAACATGCATATTTTTTTAACTATTCATGCACATGGATGCAAACAATCGATATATATATATATACAAATTACGCAAATCTCTATCTAATAAAATGTTAGCTACTATATCAGTTAATGTATTCATTCTCCTAGGAATATGTTGATATGTAATGTAATCAAATTGTCTTTATAGCAAACAAACATGTAAATACAACATTAAGATGTGATGGTTTCTAACTGAACAATGTCCATTAAGTTGAAGAACAACAAGCTGCGAGTCTATGTTAACAATCAATGCATGAATTTTGAGGGAAATGGCCTCGGTTAATAGTTCAATGACAACACTATATCCAACGACATTGTTTGTAGTTCGTCCTAGAAAAATACCTTGGAGGTCTATCAACTCACCAGTAGGATCATAAATCACCCAGGCTACTGAAGACAGGTTCTAGGTACTACGGGAAGCACCATCCGCGAAACTGACACAAGGGGTAATAGACATCTGCACAATAAGCAACGATCCAATAAGCACGAATACATTCACAAAGCACACCAAGAAAAAAATGTACAAAAATGAAAATAACACCTATGTACACAAAATATGCACGAATGTCTCATTCATAATATTTTTTAAGATACAACCCATTTACAGGTTGATCCAGAGGATGACCTTCATAATCAACAAGCTCATAGGCCCCATTCTACAAAACACATTTGAAAATGTAGGGCCCATGCCACATGGGTTGAAATTTTTCTGCCCTCAGCTTATCATGAGCTTGGTCATACAGGAGGATGAGGTCTCCTTCAATGAAGGAATGAGGGGAAACCGATTGGTCAAAATGAGCTTTGACCCTCTTTTACTATGCTTCAATGACCAAAGCAGAAAAGTGGTGAGTTTCATCCAGCCTTTCTAATTAAATAAGATGCTCTTCCTCGAGTGAAGTATTCGGCATCAAATCAAAAACTATTTTGAGCCAAGGTATTTCACATCCAATCGGAAGAGTAGCTTCTAGACCATAAACAAGCTGGAATGGAGTAAATCTAGTCATGTCCTCCATTGAGGTTCGGTATGCCCAAAGAGGAAAAAACAACATGAGATTCCATTTTGATTTGCGCATCCTAATCATACGTTGAATCATAGTGACAAGAACTTTATTCACGGCTTCAACCTAGCCATTGGACCGAGGATAGTATGGTGTTGAGCTGTTGTGATGTAGACCGAACTTGGAAGTCAACTTCACCACCATGTAATGCCGAAAATGGGAACCATGATCGGTAATGATGGCTTGAGGGACACCAAACCCAGAAATAATATGATTGAAAATGAACTGACCTGTTGTCTTACCATCAGTCGTACGTGTAGGCATTGCTTTGGCCAATTTTTTGAAGTAGTCAATAGCTACGATGATATAAGCATGCCCCTCGAGAGTGAGGGTTACACGTCATAAAATCGATTTCCCACTTCTCAAAGGGACCAACAGTAATGACAGGGTCGATATGGTAAGGTGGCGCGTACATCTTGCACTGATAGATCTCACAATCATGGCATTTTCGAACAGTGACAATGCAGTCTTTGAAGATGGTGGGCCAGAAATACCCAACATGAAGAATTTTCTATGCAATAGAATAACTGAACATGTGACCACCATAGGCACCACTGTGACAGTTCTTCAAAGCTTTTTCAGCCTCCTCGAGAGTCAAACACTGGCAGAGAATGGGATCAACTCCAGTACGGTAGAGTGTATCTCTGACTATACGATAGGGTTGTGATTGATGACAGATTTTTCGATGAGTATCCTTCGTCAACTCAGATCTGAATGCAGATGTCTGAAGATATAAAATGATATCACCATACCAAGGATCGAGGGTTCTAATCAGAAAAAGTGTGTCGTTCAGAATGCATTCCTTAGAACCAGATGGAGCGGAGTCAGAAGGCAGAGACCAGATTAGACTGGTAAAGACTAATGATTTCGTCGACTTGTAAGTAGTAAAATCCAAATCAAACTCTTGGAGGATGATAATAAACTTTGAGTACTTTCCCCCAACAATTGACCAGACAATATGTAGGTCATAGGGTTGCAGTCATAAATCACAATCACAGTACGCAATAGAATATAGTGATGAAAACATTGAACAACCTAAACAATAGCCAATGCCAACTTCTCGACATGTGCATACTACGTTTCCGTATCGAGATGGTTGTGAGAGAGATAATAAATTACATGCTCGTCACCATCATCATCTTCTTGTACCAAAGCCATGGAAATCGTGTTGAAATCAGTAGCCAAATAGAGGGAATAATCGCGATGATAATTCAGAGGGTGCAACAGAGGACCATTGACCAATAACTCCTTCAGCGCATCAAAATACTTTTGGGAAATTTCATCCCAAAGGAACGAGATGCCCTGCTTCAGTAATCGTGTAAATCCTTTAGCCACTTCGGCATAGTTAGGTACAAAATGGAGTAAGAAGTTAGCCTTTCCCTGCAAAATTTGTAGCTAATGTAAGGAGGATGGAGAGGGGAGATTAATGATATCCTCAACTTTGAGAAGATCAAGGAAAATCTTGTCATTTGAAACAATAAACCCTAAGAGTCTAGTGGAGTCAACGCAAGAGATGCACTTGTGTAGATTCAGCCAGATGTTATAGCATCGACAGCAAAGAAAAGTCAGAGGGAGATGGTCAGGATGGTCTTTACGCTTAGCCAAATGAGCCAAAAGGTCATCCAGATAAGGCTGAACAATGTGTTTGATATCATGGAATGGATATGGCATTGCTCGCTGAAATGTTGCCCCAAAATTTTTCAGATCGAAAGGGAGATTTTTATATAAAAAATTGCCTCAAGGACAGATAAAGGTAGTCTTATATTAATTGGCCAGAGAAATGTTAATCTCGTTGTAGTTAGAAAATATGTCTATAAGGGGAAAAATCTCACTCCTAGTACATTCATCAATGATTTCATCAATAAAGGGAGTAGGATAATTATCCTTAGGGCAAGCACGATTAATATCACGGTAATAAACAGAGACACGAATGGTACCCTATTTATTTTCTACAGGAACAATGTTGGACACCCATTTTTTCAAGGGAATCGGATAGATACAACCAGCTTTGAGAAGTTTTTCAACTTCACCCTTTATAGCGGCAACCATTCTAGGGTGCACAGGATGAAGATGCTGGCAAACAGGCTTCACACTAGGATAGGTAGGAATATCATGCCCCAATTTACTAGGATCGATGCCGTGAATTTCTTCGTAATACCATGCAAAGACGTCGCGAAACTTGCAGAAAAGACTAGTATAGACTTGAATCTCATTAGGAGAATAGGTCACCCCAATACAGATGTTCTCGATCACTCCCAGTTGAACGAAAATGTCAATAGACATCATTTCTATGATTTTGCACAAGTTACCTTCTGCAAAGAATTCGTGTGTCAGAATAGGCTTTTGAAGTAGAGGATAAGGAACCTGAGAAGTGAACCTCTCGAGACACGTAAACATGGCCCCAATGCCAGGCATGAACGAGGAATGATGATGATTA
Source organism: Pinus albicaulis (assembly GCA_034641835.2). NCBI lineage: Eukaryota > Viridiplantae > Streptophyta > Pinopsida > Pinales > Pinaceae > Pinus > Pinus albicaulis. The sequence continues at coordinate 1,258,726,782 of CM076581.1, forward strand.
TTGTCCCAAGGAAGATCCTTGACAGACATTGTTTCCATGATGGCCTCATCGGAGGGAAATATCTCTCTTGAGGGGTCAGAACAATCCAAATCGCCAAGCCAAGGGGATTGAGAATAGGTATCAAGAGACATGCCCATAGGAGCATGATCAGGAGGCGTAGTATCTGAAGCCGAAATAAATTCACAATACTCAATCTCGATCATACTCAATGGGATCGAATCTACGAAGTAATCGATTTGCTCAGGTGAACAGATGATCCACGAGTCATAAGACCAAGAGATCATATTAATCTGAACAATGTTGGGTGGAGGAAGAGGAAAAATACCCATGAGGGAAATATCTTTGAAGATACCTAGCCCTACGCTCTCATAAGGTGTAGGAATATGGTCCACGTATGGAATGTTGTTCTCGGAAGAAGAATTGAAGAAAGACAACTGATCAACAATAACGCTCTTTCATTCCTCTGGAAATCGCAAAACACGAAAGAGAGTGGATGGAACACACACCATGGTGTGAGTCCAACTGCGACCGAGGAGAAGATTTTAATGGAGCTTGGTATCAAAAACTTCAAACTTGACGTTTACATTCTTCCCTTCTAGAGTAATCGGTAAAGTAGAGAGAACACTAAGAGGTTTAGATTCTCTTCCATCAAACACTTCTAGAGCATTTGGGGATGAATTCAAAGCTATAGAACCAATGGCTTTGTAGCAGGTAGATGCCATGACGCATGTAGACGCACCCTCGTCCACGACCACTCAATGAATATTCAGTCCATTAATTCCAACTTGTATGATGAGCGCAAGCTGGTGAGGGAGACGTGGGATGAAATTCTCCAAGTCGAAATTGATAAGGCTTAAATCAGCAGGATCAACCCCGTTGATCATAGACAACAAAGCCTTTCATTGAGACAGACAACTCTAAATTACTTCTAATGCAGGCATTGTAAAAGGTGCTTGAGCCAAATCCTCAACAATACTATAATTTTGAGCAGCATGGGCATCGGGATTATAAGAATACATGCGGAAGACACCTTTGGAAGGTGGTCATACAAGGGGCTCAGTATTGGGCCTTTTAATTTGAAGAGGGCCAGAACCCGGTGGGAAAGGAGGACCATCAACGATCTCTTTCCCCTTTGCCTAGCGTGGATCAGTATACTCTTTCCACCTGGTAGCTATAGAAATGGATGCAGAACCATTCATCATGAAAACTTGAGAGCCAAACAGGGCAGAGGACTGAGGTTTCTCTACCACATGGGTTTTCTGTGATGGAAAAGGTTCTTTGAGAATGGTCAAAGTTCCTGGGTGCCTTTGAGAATTCGACTCACTTCAGCCCATCGAGGATAGTCCTTGGTGTAGTGCTCTTCATCATAAATCAAATAAGGATACTTAAGTTTACGCTGTGAACCATCATCATCACGAGATTTCTGAGAATCCTATTTTGAGGTATCAGCTTTTCCCTTGCCTTTACCCTTCTTTTTTTCTCAGAAGTTTTATCTGCCAGATTGGCCTCAATGACATTCACTTCCACGGTTTTACTAGAATTCAGGGTTGACTGAGAAGCAGTATTTTTCGAAGGAGTAGATTTTTTCTTCCCAGGGTTCGGATCAGGAGAAGACTTCCGAGAAATCTAAGACACAAAACCAATGATTTCAATGATGGATGACATTGTCGATGATTTGGAAGTTGCAGGTCTAGGAGAATCAGGCAAGATATCATACAATGTGTCAGACTGAGAGTAGACAAGATCAATATATCCCAGAGTATTTTTTCCATAGGGGTTATAAGCCTAGTAATTATGCCTATACTAGGGTTGAGGACCTGGGTATTTATTCTGAGCATACCATTGAGGTCCTTGCTGAGCAACGTAAGGATTCTGTTGTAGAATGTAAGCATTGCCTTGAGGTCGATTATACACCATTTGGGATTGATTTTGAGGGTAATAGGTGACACCTTGGGGTGCACTATATACCACTTGATATTTACAATGAGGAGGGTAAGTAGTGCCTTGAGGTTGAGTAGGTTGAGCAAGTTGAACGGGTTGAACCAGCTGTCAAGCAGGTTGAACCGGCTGTTGAGAAGGTTGAATTGGCTACTGAGTGGGTTGAGCAGGTTGAATTGGCTATTGTGGTTGGGCAGGTTTTCCCTACGGAGTAGGTTGACCTGGATACTAAGGGCCATCAGGTTGCCTTTGTGGAGGAGGTTGGCCCGATGGTTGTGATAGACCAGGTTGCCCATGATAACCAGGATGACCCAGAGTATGACCGTAGTGTTTTCCTTGATGTACAAAATCTTGGCCTTACTGAATGTAAGGTTCTTGTTGTTGCACAAAAGGTTTTCCCTTGGTGGATACATTTCCCCCTAAGAAACATAAGATGCTCTTGGTTGAAACTGAGGTTGACCAGATGGACCACAGGGTTGTCATTATCCGACCAAATATTTTCCCTGTAAGGGTTGTCCTTAGGACAGTAAGGTTGTCCCTGTGGACCAAAGGGTTGTCCCTGCTGGACCAAAGGGTTGTCCCTGCTGGACCAAAGGTTTTCCCTACAAGTGTTGTCCTTGTAGACCGAACGGTTGTCCCTATATTAAAGGCCCTTGATGAGCAACAGTCTAATAAGGATTTCCCAGAGGAAAATAAGAAGCTTGATAAGGATCAATGGGAGGCAAATAAATAGGGGTACCATAGACATCATAATGATGGCGAGGATTGATAGGATCTTGTGGCTATTGAAAACCCTCAGGTGCAGAATTCTGCTATTGCAGATCTGGAGAGGGAGCATATCATCGATGAATTTCCAACATATGCTCATCAAAATTATAAGTAGGAACCATAGGCGTGGTGGAGGTAGACGAGGTTTCTACAGCGCGATATTGTGATCTACTCACGGTGGGTGCGACAGGCCAGGTGAGATTAAGAAAGATGGACCTGCGGGTGTGAAAATATCTTGACAACTGAGTCATAGTAACAACTCGTGTAGATGAAGCCACACAAAAAGTAGGTTAGACTGGGAAAAATGTAACAATGACTGATGAGCTAGGTGTCAAAGGAGACATTCCTAATGTAGGAAGGACTGAACTCCTTGGAGGAGTCAATGTATTAGACTGTGCTATGGATGCAACACCAGAAATAATCTGACTCAAAGTATGATAACGGAGTGGAAGATACGCCGATTGAGGATAAGGTTGAATAAATATGGAAGGGAGATCTTCTGGGAAAAGTTGATATTCCCTTATAGGAACATTCAGTTCTTCACTGCCAACATGACTGAAAGAATCCATATCTGATGAAGCTGTAAGATCTTTGAAAAGTCGACGATGACTAGGAGGTAAAGAAATGAATAAAAATGGTGATCTTAAAGCAAGAGGAGGGAATTCTTCCTCGCTCCCGAAACCAGACCAAGCACCCTGAGGTGGCCAATTTAATTCAATTGAATCTTTAGGAGGAGACCAGGGACCAAGAGGCAAGACAGTCAGGAGGATAGGCTGCAAAAACTTGATAGACCTAGTGGACTTAAGGGTTTCCAACCTAGTGGTTCTGCCACAATGACAATGTTCCAACATAGGAAGGAAACAAGATCGCCTATTTAAGGCTTCAAGATCAAACTCTAAGGAACTACACAAAAAAGCCAAGAAGAAAAAATGTAACGGGTATATGATCATAGGCAGTTAATTTTACAACATTGAAACAAAACTTTGTTGTTTCATGTTTTGAGAGTCGAGAAACAGACAAAATATGACTCTAGTCACTTTCAATATTGAACGAGCATGAAAGGACATGTGCTCAATGCTATTTTCACTTTTTAAGGAGTCACGAAAAGATTGAAATGAATAGTCAAGTAATCTAAGAAAGAGGGTGTACTAAGTTTCCATGAAATTCCATATACATCTTGGTGATCAAATGAAAGAAAAATGACCAAGGACTTGAGGTATGTGCAAGTAGTCTCCTTGAATGATGTGTTCGGTGTATCACGGTTACAGGGCAGCAGACTTGGCTTCCTACAGATAAAGGTTTGCAACCTATGAGGGTCTCCCTTTATATACATGATGGTACGAGGACCACAAGTCTATACTAGCACTGTCTAAATCCAAATGGTGAATGATAGATACTAGGTTTAACGACGTCAGAACATGTCTCTAGCCTAGACCTTTAAATATTTGGGTTAGGCTCCAATGCTTCCTTAGATTTATTGAATTATTTTTAAGGTTGATTTTGAATTAATGTTTTAGTTTCAAGGCCTTAACAAATGTGCTCTGGAATTCCTGAATGCATCCTACATGCAAAAAATATCATTTCTGTTCAATGAATGTTGACTAAGAGAAGGGTAGAGATCTTTAAAAAATTAGAAAACAATGAAAACATCAGAAGAATTTCACTAATGCACCTAATGCAACCAAATAAGAAAATGAAATAGTCTTTCCTAGTTCAACTAAGAGCTAGTTATGAAAAATAACATTTTCATTTCCAAGCTAAAATGAAAGAATGCAATTTTTTGTTTTCAAATGACTTGAAGTACACAATGCACCGTTACACTAGAAAACAAAACAAGCATTAGTTTCAAGCACTAGTTTTGAGCACTCCGAATGTAAAGATCTAAAATGAACTTAATAAAATGCAATACAAACATCAAACACACTCAAAACAAGAATTCACTCTTTCAAGAAAGAAAAAAGGTCTTTCAAAGTGATCCAAATGAGAAATGTGATCTATGCTCGAAGTGACGAAATGGAGAGTCAAATAAAAACAAGAGTGACCAACTAACAAAGCAAAAACACAAAGAATCTAAAGAAATAACGACACAATTAGTCATGGAATCAAACCTACGAAGACCAGAAATACTTGAACTTCAATCAGAAAGCTCAGTGAACAATAAGTACCTAGAAACCCTAGAGCTACGATCTTCACGGATGAGACAATGGACAAATAGCTGAGAAGCCCAATCCAACACAGTCAAAATTATCCCAAAAGAATAATTGAAAGTCAAAGAAACAACCCAAAGCCAAGAACTACTGACCAAAACTCAGGAAGAAGGTCAAACCAAATCCTACAGGATTCAGCATGCTTGTCAAGTGGTAATCTGTGCCAAATAGGGGTTGGCGCTACTGCACCAAAAGAAACAAGCGCCATATGGCACAACTATTAAATAAAAAAACACGCCAAGCTGGAAAAGTATGGGAAAAGGAGAAAAGAAAAGATCAGAGTTAAATCTTAACACTCTGGAGCTGCACAGGAGGATTCAAAATGGTCAAGAAAGCCAAGTAAGACCGAAAAGTAATAAAATGACCAAACTTGACTCGGCAAGGAAAATTCCACAATCAACGAGATGAAAAACTCACACTGATCCCCAGTGGAGTCGCCAAATTGTTGTGTAGGTAACCTCTTTGTGAATAGAGATGATCCCTCTAGCCCTAGAGTGGGTCTAACAACAAGGAAACAAGCTAATGTGTTGGTTCCTATTTAACGAATTAAATAGGTTGGGATAGATTGTCCTACCTGTAGTCCAACGCTATTGTCGCAGCTATAGCAGTGGTGGCCTCTTGATCTCCTGTCTCGATAGGTCGCGATCCTTCAGTAACGGTACTCGAATTCCTACGCAAACATAAAAGGAAAAAAATGAAGCATACAAGATAATAATCACATTCATAATTAGTTAATCAATCAAGGAAGATTAAACATAATGCGTGAAATAAAACAGATCAACACAAGATGGGAACCTAACAATAGTCATGTATATATAAATGGAAAGAGAGAGATTATAACCCAAAGCCTTAACGTCACAGCCTCCTTCAGTGGTTTTACTTGAAGTGCGTCTCGAAGGATCGTCAAGTTATTAGCACGAGGCAAGGAACCAAGCCTAAGCTCTCTCTCAACAAAGGTCTGTTTCTCTTCTCTATCTCACAAGCTAAAACGTTTAGTAATTCCTCTTCAACTATTTAGTTGTTTATTTGTTCAATTAGCTTCATCAATGGGAGATAGGTTTATTTATAGAGGGAGAGGAGGAGGTAGGGCCACCTAAAATTTTGGAAGGGAGGCCTTACCCTTTGGGAGGTTCCCCCAAAAGGTGGAAAAATGATACAAAAGGAGGGTGTTCGTGGTTATGCAGTTGAACAACCCAAGCTGACTCTCTCACAAGTTTGTTAGCATAGAAACTTCACCTCTATATTTAAAAAACATTCCAAAAACAGCTTCGCACGGATAGCTCACTGGGACAGAGTGCCAATGGGTGCGGCCTTCAGCGTTAATTTCCTTTATTGGTGAGAGGCCATAACGGTCTACGAGCGTCAACCCTAAAACATGAGTTTCTATTGATCTAATCCAGGAATTGTTAACAAAGAAAGTGTTCTCCTCAAAGCAAGGGATGTAATGAGACTTTCTGCAAGGCATGACACTTCATGTAGGTCACATAAATGGTACTCCAATGTGTGGGATGGAAATTGCAGGGATGGTGACAAAATATTGTCTAACACCCATCCACTTGAAATGAAAAGAGAATTGTAGCTTGGTCTATGACTGAAGGTATTGCAAGGGCTGGTGATCCATATGGATAATGGTTTCCTTTCCAATCAGGTAGTGTTTCCACTTTTTCACACTTTGGACCAAGGCATGAAGTTCCTTGTCATAAATGGGGCAATTGATGACAGCCTAGGAGAACTTCTCTGAATGGTAACATATGAGCTTCTTTTGCTAGAATAGTACAAATCCCATGGCGTACCCACTGAAATCGGTTTTGATCTCTAAATTTTGTTGGAGATCAGGTAAAGGTAGTACTGGTGCAGTGTTGATTTTCTCTTTCAGTGCTTCGAAGGAATTTTGCTACTTTCATCCCCACTGAAAGGCTTGTTTTATAATTTTCAGTGTGTGTAAGGGTGATTCAATAATGGATAAGTTCACAAAGAATCTCCTCTAGTACTATACTGAACCTATAAAAATACAGACCTCTGTTACATTGGTATGCTTAGGCCATTTTACAATCACCTCAAATTTAGAGGGGTCTATTTTTAATTGACCATTACCGAAAATACGACCTAGGTAAACCAAAGAGGTTTTCCCGAACTCACACTTTGAAAATTTTACATTCAATTCTTCCCTTTTCAATGCATCAAGCACTTTCTTTACATGGCATACATGTTCATCCCAAGTTCTAGTAAAGGCAAGAATATCATCTAAATACACAAGGAAAAATTCATCAATTAAAGGCCTAAAAAGATCATTCATGACCCTCATGAATGTGGCTAGAGTGTTTCACAGTCCAAATGGAATCACCATCCATTTGAGCAATCCTTGCTTGGAATTGAAGGTAGTTTTCCACATGTCCTGCTCCACAATTCTAACTTGGTGATAACCAGTAAGAAAATCCAATTTGGTAAAATAGATATAATTCCTTAATTGATCTAACAAGTCATCAATGCGAGGGAGAGGGTGTCGATTTTTCACCGTGATTTTGTTTAGAGCTTGATTATATATGCACATATTCCATTTGACATATTTCTTGGGCACTAACAGGATTTGCGAGCCGTAAGGTGAAGTACCTGGTCAGATGACCCCTTGGTTCAACAATTCCTGTACCTTCTTTTTCATCTCCTCCATCTCGACAGATGACATCTTGTACATAAATTTTTTTGGCAATGGAGCATCATGCTGCAAATGGATCTCATGTTGGATTTCTCATTTCCAAGGAAATCCTATGGATTCCTAAAAAAAATCATCATAGTTAGAAATAAGTTTACACAATTCCCATTTATGAGCTGTATCACATCCTCAGAAAGCATCAGATGTTTTTGTATCTTCTGCACTCAAAACCATGAGAAAACACCCCTTGCTAGAATTCGCCAATCTCTTCATCTTCCTGTACTTACAAGACTGGAACTGACCTTTGTTTTATGATCTCTTACGATATACTCTACCCCTTCTTCAGTGTTTTGGTATTTATTTTCATGTCGAAATGAAATTTCTTTCCAGTTGTAAATAGAGGGACTCCCTAACACAATACCATATATATCCAATGGTATGCCATCAATTTACACTTCATCCAGCAGTTTATAATAAATAACAAATGTAATCTTACATTTCTTGGTTATATTTATTTTTACTTTGTCATGTATCCATCCAAGCAGATAAGGTTTCGGATGAGGCTTGACTTCTAAGCATAATTTTTTAACCAAGGAATTTGAGTTTAAATTTGCTTGAGAGCCTGAATCAAATAGAGTTTCTACTTTTGTATGATTTATGGAAAATCTAATATGAAACAAATCAATTCTCTTTCATTCATTAGGAAGAGGCTCATCCATTGAACTAGTGCTTTCATGTGATTCAAAATTAACATGAAGAGAAAGAGTACATTTTGTGCTTGCTGTTGTGATCAATGCCTCATTGCTAGAGTCAAATCCAAGGTCTTTCTATGTGGTTTCTACCGTCTTTTGCTTACCCTTTCCACCATATCTATTTGGCTTCTTTTCTGGGCACAACTTCCAATGATGATTATGTCCATGACATTCCTTTTTGTAGTGAGTGCAATAAGGCTTTTATCCTTCACCTTTATTCATTGATGCTGTCTTATTTTCCTTTCCCTTTCTTCCCTTTGAATTTTCCATTTGAAGGTTTGAAAGGTGGTTTCTTTGAATGATCATATTTATCATTTTTTCCCCTATTTTCAAGATGAATGACCTTTACACTAGCCGAGTCAATATTTGTAGGTTAAAACATTAACAATGAATGTCTAATGTAGCTATCTAATCACCCAATGCACTTAGTTACCACTTCAGGTGAATCTAATGAAATGCCCAAACTTATTTCTTGTTTTCCAATTTCCTCTATAAACCTCTGCACATTTAGTCCCTTACCTTGCCTTAATAATTGGCACTCCATTAAGGTTTTTTGCTATAACCCAAGGGATAGAATTAATATTTAAGTGCATCAATAAAATTTGACAATGATGAAAGAAGGTTACCCAAATTACTGTTGCCTTGAAGTTTTCTCTCCCACCAGATGAGAGCTATGCCATTCAGTCAAAGAGAAGCCAAATGGATCTTTGCCTCATCCTCCACAATATATTGACTCCCACAGTAGATTTCAAGCTACCTAATCCAGTTTTGAAGTTTCTCTCCATTACTTTCACCATTATACATGGGTATATCAAATTTAACATATAATTTAAAGAAAGATTTAGTAGATGTATTTGATGAATTCCTATGATGATGGTGAGAAGAGGAGGAAGAAATTTCACTCACTGGAGGAGAAGGAGGTGGATATCCTCCATTATATCCAAGACCTGAACCTTGTAATTCTGAAGAATTCTCCCCTGATTTCTCTAGTCTCTCAAATATAAGGAACAACTTCTCGACCCGATCTGCCATGGTGTAGAAGCTCTTGCGGAAGTTTGGCTCCTCATTTCAAACATCGTCATCTATGTTTCTTCTTCGATGTGCACATCCCACTTCGAGATCAAAATAATTTAGTGTCCCTTCGCCTCTTCGTAGCATTTTCCTACTTAGCATACAAATATTCCATTCACATCTAAAAACACCTACTCTGATACCACTTCATCCAAGAATCTTTTGCATGAGATGTATTAAAGAATTGACATGTAAAATTGCAGCTTAACCATGAAAATTTAAAGGCATAAACATAAGAAGAGATAAGCACATAAAATAATGCAAGAAGACACAAAATTGATATTGGAGTTCATCCAGGAGGGACTACGTCTCTAGGACATGCTTAATCATTGAGGAGACCCTCTTTCATTAAGTGGCAATAAAAATGAAAGTACAAGTATAAATGAAAAATTACACCCTTATACCTCCATAGCTGAAGGTGACCGACAATTGGAGATCTCGGATGAGCAAGTGGATAACACTTTTGGATTCGTGGTGCCGAGAGGTGCAAAATCCATATAAAATTTTCCTGAATCTGGGAAAGTGAAAATCTAACCCCTCTCGAAATGGCTCATGGTTCCACAGTATCTCATACTTCATGCCCGCTCCTAGCCTGCTTGGGCACACATATGAAATTACTGGTTTATATATGAAAGAGCTGGGTGTACTTTACCAAGTCCGTCGTTGGCGAATTGGTTTGAGATCTGAATTGGAGGGAGGAGGTCGGGTGGTCAAACCCTGCCCCCTCCCTATTAAGTTGAGTTTTGTTTTATAAAACCATGGAATTACCTTTTAAAAACCCTCTCCATATTATTTTTGATTCAAGTGGCATGTTGGGGGGGTCAAGCCCGCATTGGGTGGCCCACCTTGCCACTTCCGCCAGCGGTACCGTATGCATGGAGGAGTAATGGTGGCTTGGCGGTGGGGTTAACAACCCCCGCCATCCATTTAATATAGTGCTGCCATAATGTGTGGGACATGGAATGTGGGGGTGACGAGGTCATGGCAGCCGAACACCTTATTATAATTTTATTTGTTATATTCATTGGGTAGGGTAGGGTTCATGGCCCTCCCTGCCCTTTTTTTAATGTTTTTTTATTCGTTTTAAACATACTAATTTCTTTGAAAATTCTGAAAATCGACCGAAGGAATCAATTTAACCATCTCAAATTTTTTCCTGGAATTTGGCTAGAGTTGGCCAGAATCTTGTGGCCAAGTTTCTGCAAATTTGTCGCCTACTTAAGTTGCCACATAACCAAGTTAACCCTCAAATTTTGACTACTCCTAACTCCTTCATAGAGACTCAGAATTGAGTGTCGTTTGCGCCATTGGAATTAGAAAGACGAGATATTTAATTGGACACTAAGTTTTCCACATTTCTGGCACTTTGATTTTTGAGCCTTTGTACTTAAGCCACTTGTACTTGGACATGTTCGATCCACCTTGATCAAATGTTATTGTAACTTTGTTCTTTAATGTTTTGTACGGATGGACCCAACTAGAATTGAGCCTCACCTTATGACAAAGGGTCAATGACTAAGCAACTAGAATTGAACCCCACCTCATGATAGAGGGCTAATGACTAAGTAGGGACTTCAATCAACTGGATAAGGAAGGACTTCAAGAAACTGTGCTATTGCCTCAACTCTGGGATGTAATTTTTGTACTTCATATTTTAATGTTATTGTAACTTTGTCCCTTAATGTTTTGTACTCATGGACACACATAGGGCTAATTATTAAGCAACTATAATTGAACACACAACTTATGATTAATCATGGAATTCAACTAACTAGCCTACTGCCTTAAATTTTGGATGCATGTTTTGTACTTCATCCTTTAATGTTATTGCAAATTTTTCCTTTAATGTTTTGGACTCATGGACCCAAATAGAATTTAACCCCACCCCATGACATAGGGCCAATGATTAGGCAACTAGAATTTAACCCCACCTCATGACACAGGGCTAATGACTAAGTAGGGACCTCAACCAACTAGGCTACTACCGCAACTCTGGGATGTACTTTTTGTACTTGATCCTTTAATGTTATTGTAGCTTTTTCCTTTAATGCTTTGGACTTATGGACCAAACTAGAATTGAACCCCACCTCATGAAAGAGGTCCAATGATTAAGAAAATAGAATTGAACCCCACCTCATGACATAGGGCTAATGACTAAACAAGGACTTCAACCAACTAGGATATAGCCTCAACTCTAGGATTTAATATTTGAAATTCATCCTTTAATGTTATTGTAACTTTGTAAAGACTTCAACCAACTGGGCTAAGGCCTCAACTCTTGGATGTAGTTTTTGTACTTCATCCTTTAATGTTATTGCAACTTTGTCCTTTAATGTTTTGTATGGATAGATCCCACCTCATAAATTTAGAGGGCCAATGATTAAGAAACTATAATTGAACCCCACCTCATGAAAAACCTCATTAAAAAGGGCCAATGACTAAGAAAAAAATTCAACCAACTGGGTTAGCACTTGAACTCTTGGATGTACATATGTTTTGTACTTCATCCTTTAATGTTACTATAAATTTGTGAGTAAATGTACTCACTGCCTTCATTTTCATTTCCAGTAGATGCGAACTACCCAAAAAATCTCACTCAAACAGCTGCGGAGGCCCATGCTCAAATATTTGAGAAGGCCCAGCCGTCTTGGCCTTGACATGGTCATTTAAATGTACAGGTACCCTTCAATCACTATAGCTCCTCCTTTTAATAGACTCACAAATCATGAATGTTTAAATGTACAGGTGCCCTTCACTCTAGCTCCTTCTAATAAACTCACAACTCTATTAGATTAGATTATATAGGGAACTTTTTCAATATTTTTGGTTTTTCTCATTATCTTTTTGCGAGTGTCACCACTACTAAATGATGCCAAGAATACCCTGGAATAGACCAAAATAAGTAAAAATGGTCTACAGAGCTGAAAAAGTAGAAGGAATCATCGGTTAATCCTAACCACCGTTCGAGTTGCACTACCGAACAGAGCATCCAAGCTAGGACAATCGCTACTACCTTGAAGGAATCCAATGTTGATTACAAGCCTGCTTAATGTTGTATTATGAAATTAGTAGTTTCAATATAAATGTTAAATGATATGAAATATGATATGTATTTACTATTAATAATGATTCTTGTTTCGCATATTGCCTTTGTAATGAATTTTATATTCCATAATAATTAGGATCCATTGAGTATTATTGAGTGTTTATTATTTGTGTTCTGTCCATGTTTAGCAGACATATTTTTATATTTTTACTACTAATGTGATGATATGATAAATTGGTGATACTCTAGGTTTACTCTAAAATAGAGATCTTCATGATAGTCTTCGTTTTACCATGAACCCTAATTTTTTTGGGGTACATTTTCTGAAATTTGTTAATTTGGTTAAAAATTAGTTCTTTTTTTTGCATGATTGTTAAAATAATTATTAATTTTTTTTCGTAAATTACATAATTTTTTTTATTAAATAGTTTCCTATATTTTATATTTATGAACATTCAAACCAAAAATTATAGTATTTTAATTTTCAAACTAGAACCTACAATACTGTATATAGGAAAATATTTATCTCCCTAAAATAACCATGATGATTATCTTGCAAATTATGAGAGAGTACAAGTAAAAAAACATCCTGAAACAACTTATTAATTCTAAGAATACTATTGCAATTGGAAAATCAAAATCATGGACTGTTGCGCACACGCTGCCTTACCTAAGCTACTGAACAAATCCTGTGCATTTCCCCTCTGTAGACATGCCCCCCCCCCCCTCCGGGAGCCTAATTCGGGTGGGAAACAACTCTCATATCCTCCAAATCTTGATTTTCATCCTCCTCGCACTGCATCGAAAATCACATTTTCCTGACTAGTCTCCTCAATGGGACCTCCACGAACACATCCTGCAATATCAAAATTTGTGAAGAAGATTGAAGGAAGACATGAGATCACTCTACCTCCAACTCTCCCATGTAGATATTTCCTCTCATTATCAGAAAAAATATTAGTTGGATAGTTCAAAGTACTTTGACCCTCTCCAAAAATTGTTCAGAAGTGGGTAGAGAGAAATTGGTCTCAAGTGACACAAGGGAAAATATCCATCAGATTATGTGGAAGGCGATACTTCACCTTTCACTTCAAAACAAAGGAAGACAAAGACCTTATATTCAGAAGAAGCATATACTTATTTATACAAAAGGAATCTCTCTAAATATATGGACACCAAACTTCGATTATGAACTAGATGTCCCTAATGTTGTTCGGTTGTGGGTTGGATTACCACATCTCCCCTGAATTATTGGGGAGATGAATATGTCAAAAATATTGGAACCATTGTTGGAAAATATATCAAAAGGGATGGGTTAAAAGACAACATCGAGGCCTGTGCAAGGATTTTCATCCAAGTCGACTTAGGAGAAGGGCTACCGGAAAATATCAAGCTCAAAGTATACAACTTGACACACATAAAACTACTAGATTATGAGAAAATACCCTTCAAGTTCAAGGTATGTCATGAATATGAGAATTTGAAAGATAGATGTATTAATAAATAATGTTAATAAAATAAAATCGAAGAAGCACAAGATCAAAAATGAGAGAAAGGTAAAAAAAATACAGAAAATAAAACATCGCATGTCCCTATTCCTACATCAACTAAAACTCCGTATTCCCCTCCCTCAAAGAATCCCTTCCGCTCCTCATCCTTCCCCCCTAATTCTCTCCTCTTTGTGGCTTAAATCCATTTGATCCTCTCGACATCCCCTTTGAACCTTCTCCATCCCCCCATGCTCCCATATTATCCTCTCCAGCGCCCCCCGGTGGCTTCTCTTATCCTTCTCGGTACCCTCCTCACCTAGATTTGCATTCTTGGGTCCTCCCTTTTTTATTGCCCCTGTCTTCCTTCATAGTCCTTGCCTCCCATCCCTAGAAAGGATCCTCAGCTGAAATCAGTCAAAAGAATCCTTGGAATCTACTGATACTTCTAAGAAAGCTGGAAGGAAATCAAATAAGGAACTCAGGGACGAGGAAAAAATAAAGGAGCTTACTCTAGGAACCTAACAACACATTTAAAGTAACCTTGAAAAATGATTTAGAAGAAAAGAGAAAGGCTAACTGAATCATCAAGGGAAATGTCCCTTGGCATCAAACCAAAATAAATAATTATAATTATCTCTTGGAATTGCATAGGATTAGGACAACCCTCCAAAATAAACATAATAAGGGATATTATATCAAGGGAAAAAATAGATATCCTAATGATCCAGGAGACCAATAACAGTAGTCAAGAAATGGGAAAAATCATACAAAAAATGAGAAACTATGAACAAAAAACATTGTTCGCCATTGGGGCATCAGGAGGAATCAATACAATTTGGCACAAAGGAAAATGGGAATCAAAGAATTAGAGAATGGAGGCACACTGGATAAAGACAAAGTTAAAAACTAAAACTACAGAAATACAAATCAACCTTTAGAATATTTACACCCCAAATCATTATAAAGATAACGAAACATGTTGGAAATCACTGAAACAAAATATGATTCTTGAAAAAGAAGAAAACCTCATTCTTGGATAAGATCTAAATTTAGTTCTAAATGTTGTTGAAAAAAGTAGGGAGTACTTTCATCCATATACCTCTCATGACACTCTTGAAGAGCTCATCGAGAGTTGAAATTTATTGGATATTCCTCCTAGTAATGGAATGTACACTTGGGATAGTAAGATGGTAGACAAGGATAACATAAAGGAACGTCTGGACAAAATTTTAATTAAGGACATCATTGTATCTAACTACAGTCTCGCAGTCTCTAAGGTCATTCCCTCAAAAACCTTTGACCATAGACCGGTGACTTTTGTTGTGGGCTCCACTAGAAATTTTGGGCCTTTCTCATTTAGGTACAACCAACTATGGAACAACAATGAAGAGGAAAATAAGTTAACCATAAAATCTTGGAAGCAAAAAATACATTTTTCTCCCATATTCATATGGGAATATAAAATGAAGAGTGTCAAAACAAGCCTTAAGCAGTGGGAAAAAATGTTAGAAGGAAGCACACAATGAAAAGGAGGAGTTGCAAAAAGAAATTTTAAAAACTTAGGAGAAACTCAAAAATATGAAGGACATAAAATAAAATCAGATAAAGGAAGAAGAGTGGGATTGGAAGATATACAAAAAAATATGAGGGAAGAAGAGGCATGGAGGGTAAAGTCCAGACAATTGTGGATCCAATAAGGGAACAAGAACACAAATTTCTTCCATAATTCAACAAAGACCAGAATGATTAGAAGCAACATTGAAAAAATTATAAGAGAGGGAGCTATTGAGATTAAAGGACATGAAGATATAAAGAAATAAGTGTACAATCACTTCAAATTTCTAGTCACAAAAAAAAATGGGCAGTCAGACACAAAATATTTCTTAAAACATGTACCACATATAATAAATGAGGAAAATAATAATGACATAACCAAACATCTCACGGATACAGATTTAATGATAGCCATTTGGAGGATTCAGAAACTTTACCTACCTAGCCCTTATTCCAAAAGATGCCCGCCCTTCCTCTCTAGGAAAATTTTGACCAATATCCCTTCGCAATGCCTCTTAAAAAATAATATAATTTTTTTTGGAAAATCACATTAAGCACCTACTACATTCTCTAATGAGAGAAAACCGAGGTGGATTCGTCCCTTGAAGAAAAATAGTAGACAACATCATTTTATTAAAAGAGGCTTTACATTCTAGCATTGCACAAAAATAGCAGGGATTCATTTTGAAAATGGACATGAAAAATTATTTTGATAGAGTTAATTTGTATTTCCTTTCAGCAGTTTTACAAAAAATTGGCTTTTCAATTGAGTTCATTGACATCATAAAAGAATCCACCAATGGGCCTTGGATCGCTCCTCTAGTCAATGGAAGACCTTGTATTTTTTTCAGAGCTCTATGGGACTAAGGTAGGTCTGTCCCTTACAACCTTTTCTTTATATCTTGATGTCTGACTCTCTAAGTAGAAATTTGGAGCACTGTAGAATAAATTGCACCTTGACTGGTCTCTCAATAAGAAAAGGAGTTAAAACTATAAATCACTCACCATTTGTGGATGACACCATCCTAATGGGAGGAGCATGTTGTGTAGTTGCAAGAAGAGGAAAAAAAATCCTTGATAATTTTATGGATGTCTCTAGAGAACTAGTGAACAATGACAAAACTTGCATCTTTGTCTAGGACACTCCTCACTAAACACTACAAATAAGGTCTCAAATATTATAAATTCCTTTCCAAGCCAACTGGAATAACTTCCAATGTCTTGGGTTGCCAATTACTAAGAAAAATATGAAAACCAAGATCTGGAACAAATACACTGAGAAAATGAAAAATAATATCCATTCTTGGGGAATGATTTGGTAGAATCAAGTGGGCAGAGTCATCCTTATAAAATATATTGTCTATTACCTTCCCCTATATCTATTTTCCATGATCTCAGCCCCTGCAACAATACATAAGAAAATGTAAATTATAATTAATGGATTTCTATGGCAAGGAGGAAAAACATAAAACAAGAAATTTGGTTTAATCAAAAGGAGTCAAGTAATGACGCAATATGAGAATGGAGGTATCTTTGTTAGAATACTTGATTTAATGAATATGGAAAGTGGATCCAAGATTTCTTGGAGATTCATTACTAGGGAAATAAGTTGGTGGAAGCATGCTTTAGAGTCAAAATAATTAAGCACTCCAAGGATCTCCATCTTCAACATGATTGCACCTCTCAGACCTTGTACTCAAATATGGAAGTTCATTCTCAAGGTGCTACCGCTAATAAAAAACAACAGTTCAAGAATGTCGGGCAATGGAAAAAAAATTAATTTGTGCATGGAAAACATAATGGGAAGTGAGCCATTATGTAGCAACAAGGAAATTGTAATTCTAAGGAACTCGATGAATTTGGAGGGCCTCTCTAAATTGGGAAAAATACCGCAGTGGGACTTTTATGGAATCTGGAAACAATGAAAAACTCATAATCTACGACATGAAAAACAAAAATGGGATGTTCTGACTTCTTTGCTAAAAGGTGCAACCCCATTGAAGCAAAGGAAACGGGATGCACACATTTGGAATCCTACAGGAGGGGATTATACCATAAAATTAGGATATGCAACGCTTCAAGAACAACAAGGGAAGCAATATTGGCACCTTTGGAAACTTGCTTGGAAGGTTGAAAGCTTACTATAATTAAAATATTCATCTGGAATCTTCTAAACATAAAATTTCTCAGTGTAGATAACTTAAAGAAAAGAGGAATTTATGGGCCCTCTCAATGCCCATTATGTCTACAGGAGGAGGAAAACATTCAACACCTAGTCATGTAATGTAACTTAACTAAAAAAAATTGGAAGGGTTTGGCCTCTCCAATATTATCAGATGTAAATTACACCATCCCACTGAATGAGTTTGCGGCTAACTGAATGAGTTTACAGGGTCCTTCAGTGGTTGAGTCGCCATTAGAGAAGGGGAAAAATCTTGTTTTTCACCGTCGCTATCCTACATCCTAGATCTCTTTCTTGATCTCAAGTTATACTTTTATGCAACTCAGCTTGCATAAATTCAGTGAATTGTTTACAGTATTCATTCATCTCATCTTCATGAAAATATATTTCAGCCTCTACATATTCTTCATCATCATCAACTCTTATATACACAACATATATTTGATCTTCATCTTATTTTTGGTCATCTTTTGCTGATCCTCGAGGTGCTGCCTCTATATAAAATAGTGCTTGGACTTGATCTTGGTCTTTTCTTTCCCTCTGCAAAATTTTCAGGGGTTGTTCTCTGAATTGAAGATTAAATCCTCCTCTATTTTGTTGTACTAGTCTTTGGGAGTTCTAACTCTCCAACTCTATCTTCACCAACTTATTTGAAAATTTTTATCACCTTTTTCATATCTTCAATCCTTTGATCTTGTGGTGATTCTTCTTTTGTTGTCCCCTTCTCTTAGACTGACTGTTTTTATTTTATCTTTCTTGCTGTAGTCATACTAGCCTCAATTTCTATGGCATCTGTTTGTATTTTCTCAAGAGTAGGGAATCTCATCTCCCTAAGTGTAAAAATAAAATCAGCTTCAAAAGCCCCCAAAAAAACTACCTTTTCTCCAAAAGGAGAGGGCTTCATCTCTACAGGTAAAATATTGTACAATTTGTTAAATCTTTTAACAAACTCAAAAATATTCTCATTTGGTTTTCTTTTGATTGCACTGAATTTTTTTAATGAATAACCATGGTCTCTCTTCTCTCCCCATATATGAGTGAATTATTTTTATAACTCTTCCCAATTATTAATTGAATCACTTGGTAAGTGTTTAAACCATTTTGTAGCCTCTCCATCTAGAAACTAAACAAAAAGTCTCATTACAAGATTAAGATATTCTACATTTAGGTTTTCAGAAAAATTACAAAACAAAGAAAAATGTTGTTCTACAGAGTAATTTAAGATATTCCTAAGCCATTAGATTCATTGGTTGTGGGAGATTAAGAGGTGGATATCTATTCATTAGGAAATTTGTTGCTACCATATTTGCACCTTTATTAACTTCTCCTTGGGTTGATGAAGTTGATGTACCAGCTATGAAAATGAATGGGGATGATGGTGATAAAGTGGATATGGGTCTAGGTTGATGAACAATGGCAGAAGAACTGGATACTGGAATTTGTTGAATTTTTGTAACAATAAAGGAAACAGATTCAAAGGAGTGTTCTTTCAACTCGGGTTCTTGAAAATTAATGGGAGTGAAAGGTGAGACTTGATCCAAAAAAGGAATTACTTTAAATATATCTTCAAACAAAGGGTTATGAAAAATGTTGCTAGGAGTAGACAATGTAGGATTAGGTGTTGAAGGTGTTTTATGCTTTTGAATTTTTTTAGAAACCAAATTTTCAGGGTCAGACAAAACAAGAACTTTATGATGTGAGGTGTTTGACCTCGCATGAGGCATTTTGAGATATAGAATGATAGAAATAAAAAACATAGTCAAATATTTCCTCTTGACTAAATAACTAGAGGAAATCATGAGAAAAAGCCAGGGAAAATGAACTTTTCTTTTTCGTCCCCCGCAATGGTGCCAAAAAATGTTGCATATCAAGAGACAATCCCTTGACTGTGGAAATGAGTCAGTGCTTAAGACATTTTAGAAATATATGTCACAAAACTTATTATATGAAGTGGTGTTTGTTCAATCCCTTTGGAAATTAATTCTTTAATACCCTTAAACTCTGATATAATGAAAGATCTCATAATGCCATTTACTACTGATATCTGTATGAAAAAGAAAAACTGTGGAATAAACATAAAATGATATTATATAAAATAGAATCTATCACTTTAAACTTCAGAAGAAATTTATATAGAAAGAATAGTTGGAGTGAAGGAGTGCATATTAAAGGACCAACAAATACTTTAATTAACTTCATTCAAAGAAGAAAGAAAATGATATGACACAAGAAACACAAATCACCATCAATATTTGCAGGAAAATTGATACTTCTTTCACTAATTCTGAGAAAAATAAGTACAAATTTATAGTCTTCCAGAGGTCCAAAACTCGGAACCCCCTTAATTCTTACTCATTTGCTTAAATACATACAAAAATAGTTTTTAACTGTTGGAACTTCTTGTAACTACTCAAACTTCCTTAAACTGTGTAAACTATCTATTACATTGCAATTAAAGACTTCATTGCAATACTGATCTTTTAACAAGAAAGAAAAAATAAAATTAGAAGTATCAATCTATTTGCTAGATCTAGATTTGATTGGTTGTCACTACGTTCTCTAGATTTACTAATGTGTCCTTACGAGGTGCTCATGTGTCACCTAGTGAATCAGTCATCCATGCTCTACACTTCTTCCATATTTTAACATTTATATTTTCTGATCGATGTCATGTATTTTCTGCTTCTGGTGCGGTATTCGAACAATTCTTCAATAACGTATCCTTTCCCGACTTGACCCAACAGTTGTGTTTCCAACACTACCACTATGTGCTCCCTTTGCCCGAGTCTGCCTATGCCTCTATGTTTCAACCAAGGTTATCATGTACTCGTCTAATAGACTCCACCTCTTATTCTCGTGTCTGCTGCGTTCTATATTTTCTTTCCCTTTGCTCTGCATCAGGTCACATACCTGAGTCCACTGCCTGCATTCACGTTTTTCCATAAAACCAATGCAATTACACATAATATTAGACTTTAAATAAGTTCAACTTGACGTTTGAATGGTATCGTGTCTTCCTTTCCATCGCATTTCATCTTTTTGCATTCAAAACATATTTCTTAGCACCCTTCCTCCTAAGCTTGCAATGTGTGATATGAAATCACATTACCTCGTAATATCAGAGCTTTAGGCCTTGTCGCATATTGACTTTTATAACCTTTACCTCATTAGCACTTCACAACTTTTCCAATTTTCAATTCCTTGATCTTTGCAATATCTTATCGCATGTGATGTGCAATAGTCATCACATCGCTAGATCTTAACATTGTCGCTCTTCGCATCACATATTTTAAATTTTAAACATATCTTAAACTTGTATCCTTTATTGAGTGTGATATGCGATTGAACCTATGGATGACACATGTATTCTCTTCACAATTTCTGATCCATCTGACTTCCATTTATGTGATATGATCTCCACTGTCCATCTCTCCACTTCAATTATCCGCTTTGATCCTGACTGTCGATTTTCCCCTTTTACCCGTCTTCCAAAACTCTTAAGTTTTTAAGGAAAATATGTCATCTCTCTGACTTCGAGAAATCTATATGATTTCTTCGATAATGAACATAGTTTTATTCAATAGGCTCGCATATGTTTCTTTAACGAATAAATCATCCTGATTACTAATTTGTTTTTCTCCACAATGTAACCCTCCTAATCTTATTCATTATTCTATAGCGCTAGTCTCTCTTGAGCTTGCGAACAAGCCCGAATTGACTCTGACCAGTGCGTAATATTCTGAACGCATCAATTGGCCTGAATCTTGAATAGTTCTGCACGTGAATAAGCACGACTTGACCCTTGCTGCATGATTTTACTCATTGCTACTTTTCTAGCTTAGGTTACACTTGCAATGCTTCTACTTCCCTGATTTTGGTTCCCGTGTAAATTTGATGTTGAATCCTCATTGAGCTTGTGGTTATCCTTTCGAGCATATTACAGTTCTTCTTGAAATTTTAACAACTATTCCTCAATATCCTTGAATTTCTCAGAACATGTCTTGTCTTTTTGCTGAGTCAAATTAGGCTACAACACCCCTCAATCATTTCTTTACCCACGTGCCTTGCTGCCTAGAAGTTCCCCCCTTCTCAAATATCCTCATCTCTATGCATTTCCAGTCATCTCCCTTCTGCACTATCTATTTTGGCCTGTGACGCTCTCTGTGTCTCATTAGTTCCTCTTCAAATCTCAGATCAAAGCACTTTGTATCAATTCAGAAATTCCTCTTCAAGACTTCACACTACAACCAAATCTCTTTGTCTCCAACACACATAGGGATCATTACTCTACCTCTCACCATCAACAAATTGACCAAAAGTGTCCTCAGCAACCAAAAATTGATATGAACTCAATAGAAAGAACCTCCCAAAATGAGAGATGCATCTTGAGCAGCACCAAGAAATACATGATGGAAAAAGTAAGAGAGACAATACAAGAATTGAAGAAGGGCACAACAACAACACAACATGGGCACAACATAGGGAAAAATTCTCTAATGAATAACTAGTAGATCTCATAATAAAAAGAAGAATATTCATTGGGCATATTTTAATCCTTTTCCATTATGTTATCTAAATGTGTTTCTTTTCTTTTTCAGTTTTTAAGGCAGTATGTCAAAAATGTAGTAGGAAATTCGAGAAATTTTTGAAACAAGGCTTTAGGTAACCAGAACTATGCTCCCACTCTTACCTCCTTAAGCCTGCTCCTCTTTAAACCCTCCCTATAATGGGAGCTTTCTCCTTTTATTTTTGGAATAGATATCACAATAAATGACTTTGTAAAAAAAAATATTATAATGGAAAATAAATTATTTGGACTGAAAATCGGTAAAACCAACATAGATCCATCTTAAGTACTGGTCTAGCATGAGCCGAGAGGGATCAAATTTATTTAAGTGAAAAATTTTTTAGAGTGCAAAATACAATGTGTTATTTTTCATTTTTTAAATTGTATTTTTGAATGCTAAATAAAGTATATATATAGGACCAAAAAAAAAAATTAAACCTCTTGTTGAAATATTTTTGAAAAGTATAAGATTTAAACATCTTATTCACGGATTTTTTTTACTTCTAATTAATTTACAACATATTATATTTATAACATAATTTTTAAATTTCATTTATAATTTAAAGAGGCATGGATAGCCCATCAAACTGACACATCCCCTCATACTGGGTTGTATATTGAGCCTTTGGCTCAATTATTTATGATCTACAGTTTTTTCAAATGGCTCACAATTTAGGTATATTTATTGAGAATTATCTATGACTCCATATCCTCATGATATTTTGAACCCTGGCAGGGTACATTCACTAACTCATTTCTTGTCCTTTTTTACTTACTAAAAATGTGAGATAAAATTTAATAGTACTTTCAAACTCTTTTATTTAGGATATTTACATTTTATATTCCTAATATTATTTTATATTTTTAATATTATAAAAACGAAGTACTTTTTAAGTTCCATTTTTTGGATTTTTTAGTGGATTTAATCGAACTAAAAACTTTTTTGCCTAACTTTTGACTTACGTTGTTTTACTTTCTTTTTTTTACTGTATATATGGATTCGATACTCTCCAAAACCCCTATGGTCTTTGGATTGTGAAGAGTTCACTTGTCATATTTATGGTTTCAATAACCAAAAAGCTTTCCAAAAAATTACACTTAAAAACTACTCCTATGAAAATTATACTTAACAATTTTGCTTCTTAAAATATTGTAAAATTTATATGGAAAATTTAAATTTTAATTATTTTAATATGTAATAAATTAATAAAATTTAAATCAATAATAATTTGATCATATCAATTACATTTTAATAAAATAATAGATTTTAATTTATAAATAATCAATTTTTATAATATAAATAATTATATTATATTATTTTACATTGAAAATAGTTATGTGGATCAATATGTTGGAGACGTTGTGCTGGCAAGTTATATGATAGTATTAAATACTAGAAATTGCACCACATGTTGCAAAGGAAACATCGTAAGGCAGTATCATAGGAAAGCATAGAAGAAATAAGTAAAAAATTGTTAGGTCGTTGTATTACTAGTTTAGTCCCTTGTTCTTATTAGTGTAGCCCCCTTATTGTTATTATTGTACCCTTATAACCCCAATATTGTTATTATTGTGGCCTTACATTATTATTGTTAGGTCAGCTAGAGTTATATTGTGGCCCCATGGACTCCTATATATAGAAGCATGTTTCAGTCATTTGTATCATCCAAAAATTGTTCATTTCTGTAATGTATTGGAGGTTTCCTGATCAAAGTGGCTGATTTATAAGGCATTGATCTCTCTTTTCTTCTATTTTTGGAGCTGGTTTCATAACATTTCATATCATATGTTTGGATTCTAGGGTTTCGCTGCTCCAAACAGATCATCGTGGAATTTTCACTATAACATTGTTTCTAAGAAGGTTTAGAAGCTGGAATTGTTATAGAGAAAAGTCGAAATCATGAGGAACATCGTGGAAAATTTTCAGAGCTTGATTTTTAATATTTTCAGAGATAGGGTCTGTGGAAATTAGGGATTTTTCAGGGTCCCAAATCTCATCTGAAAGAGGTGACCATGGGAAAATTGTAATAACTCTCTCTCTGAGCATTTGATTGGAATTATGTAAAAGGTGGACACAATTAAAAAAACTGTAGTTTCCTTTGTATCAATTTTAGAGCCAAAGGAGGAAACCGTGATAGGTGGCACACTGTATAAGGTTGCTCTACTGAACCAGTCCATAATTAGGTCATTGTGGGAGATATGGCATAAATTTCTCTTAAAGAATCTAAATCAAGTTAGAAATCTGGAATTTGAAAGAAGATTTAGAGGGCTACTACAGGGCCCAATTTCAGATATTGAATAACTAAAATCACATAGATAATTCAATTTCAAAATCGAGCTCCTCAAAAGCAAGAGAAAGGTATGTATTTTTTTCGAATTACATAATTCTGATTTGAAAAAATTAGTTTGAATTTATTCCAAGGGCATATTGAAGAATGTATATGAGTGTTGGGTTCTAAAATTCCCCCTAAAAATAATTCAGCACCCATTAAGCCTTCAAAAGGCTCTACTATGACTCACGAAGACGAAGAAATGCAACATGAGATGTCAAAATTACAAGAGCAAGTGCACCCATCACAAAGAGAAACAAAAAATGAAATGGAAGTTTTGAAGAAATGCATTGAAACTAAGATGGATGGTTTGAAAAAAGGCATGGAAGCTAAGATGAATGGTTTGGAAGCTAATATGGATGGCATGGAAGCTGGCATGGAAGCTAAGATCGATGGAAAAATGGAAAACATGAAGAATGATCTAAAAGTAGACATCGAAGGTTTGGAAAAGTTGATATAAAAAATGTTTCCTAATAGAAAAAATATAGTAGAGGAAACTCACGATGAGAACAAAATAAATGTTAATCGTGATTTCATAAAATCTAATGTTAGATGGAAGAACCACCATATTCCAAAGATGGATATGAGGAAGTTTGATGGCAAGGATCCCGTAACATGGATACTACAGATGAAGAAATATTTTCATCTCAATAATGTGAAAAACACACAAAAGGTACGCATTGCAACTTTACATTTAGAACAAAATACATTTGTATGGTATCGATGGCTTTGCACCCATAAATAAATTGTCACTTGGTAATTTTCTATGAAGGAAATGATAGCGCATTATGAGGATACAAAAAGCAACACCTTCTTTAGCCAATTGATAAATCTCAAACAAAAGGGTTCAGTGGTGGAGCACATTGAGGACTTCAAAAAATTGAATATAAGGGTAATTGATATTCCATAGGAAAACATGATTTATGTCTTAATAGGGAATATAAAGGATAACATCCAACATGAAGTTTGTGTTTGGGAACCTGATTCATTGGAAAAGGAATTTAGGCTGGCAAGAAAAATTGAATGTAAAATTATGGCGACAAGGAATCCTACCACTCACATATATAAAGTTGGAATTGTTGCTACTCCTAGAATTCCACAACCTATAAGGTTGACACCACAAAAATTGGAAGAAAAAAGAGCAAAAGGGCTTTGCTACAGTTGTGATAGAAAATACACTAAAGGTCACAGGTGTGCTGAGAAGAAATTATTTTACATAGATTGTGAAGAGGAAGAAGAAAATGAACAAGAACCTTCAAAAGAAGAGGATATAGACAAGGAAAAAACTGTATAAGAGGAACAAATGAGTCTGACCATATCATGTAATGCATTGGCAGGAGTTATCACTCCTCAAACTCTTAAGATAGAAAGTCAGATCAAGAAGAAAAAGGTAATAGTGTTGATTGATTCGGGTAGTACCCATAATGTTATTCATTGTAAGGTAGCCAAGGAATTGAATTGTTTCCTATACCCAGCACCAGAATGTCAAGTGATGGTTTCAAATGGAGGAAATATAAATTTCTTTGGAAAATTTCATAATATCAAGCTAACAGTGGGGTAATATGTATTGAATAGTCTAATGATTTCCATTCCAATGGGAGATGTTGATGTTGCACTAGGAGTACAATGGTTACAATTTTTGGGGATTGTATCTTTTAATTTTCAAGAAATTTTCTTGAAATTTTTTTCAGAAGGAAAGGAAGTCAAATTACGGGGTATCGCAGGGAAGCTGGGAAATATAATAATCTCTAATGTCATGACAAAGCTTCTGAAGAAAGAACAATTATGTGTAATTTCACAATTATGCTCAATAGAAGTTCCAACATCAAAATCATCTATTTTTGTAGATCTCCAAAAAGCCTTGGAAAATAATTCCAAGGTGTTTGAAACTCCTAGAGAACTCCCACCTATGCGTGACCATGATCATGCTACTCATTTGATTCCAGGAATTTTTCCTTCAAACAACAGGCCTTATAGATATCCTTATGTCCAAAAGAGGGAAATTGAACGTATGATTTCATAAATATTAGAGGCTGATATAATTCAACCTATTCAAAGTTCTTTCTCTGCTCTAGTAGTATCGGTGCACAAGAAGGATGGATCATGGCGCATGTGTCCAGATTATAGGGAGATAAATAATCTCACCATTAAATATAAATTTTCCATTCTTGTGATTGATGAATTATTGGATGAATTACATGGAGCAATTTATTTTACCAAGTTGGGTCTTCGTTCAGGATATCATCAAATTAGAATGAATACTGAAGATATTCTAAAAACAACATTTCGAAATCATGAGGATCATTATGAATTTTTTGTCATGCCTTTTTGCCTTACCAATGCACCTTCTACATTTCAAGGGTTGACGAATTCCATTTTAAAACCCCTCCTTAGAAAAAGTGTGCTAGTATTTTTTGATGATATACTAATCTACAACAAGTCTTGGAAGGATCATGTTTAACATGTTGAAAGGGTGCTCAAACTATTCTAGGAGAAACAATTATATGCAAAAACATCCAAATGTTTCTTTGGAGTACAAGAGGTGGAATATCTGGTTCATATTGTATCTCACGAGGGTGTTAAGGTAGACCCTAACAAAATTAAATCCAATAAGGAATGGAAAGTCCCCATAACCATAAATCAGTTGCGAGGATTTCTTGGGTTAACAGGGTATTATCACAAGTTTGTTAAGAATTATCAGAGAATAGGAGCACCTCTAACAACATTATTAAAGAAAGATGCATTTTCATGGACTCCTAAACAAACTAAGGCCTTTGAACATCTTAAAGAGTCAATGTGCCTAGCACTGGTCTTAGGTACACCAGACTTCACAAAAAACTTTATTGTGGAATGTGATGCCTCAGGAAATGGAATTGATGTTGTTTTAATGCAATAAGGGAGACCCATTTCTTTTGAAAGTCATCTAATCAAAGGAAAGTATTTACAGAAAGATATTTATGATAAGGACATGTTAGCAATACTACATGCACTAAGGAAATGTCGACCTTGGCTAATGGGAAGACACTTCAAGGTAAAAATTTATCATGAAAACCTTAAACACTTTTTGAAACAAAGATTATCTTTAGAAGAGCAACACAAATGGGTCACAAAGATGTTGGGCTATGAATTTGAAATAATTTACAAAAAATGGAATCTAAATGTGGTTTCAGATGCACTCTCAAGAAAAATTTAAGAGGTGGAAGCATTGCTTTGTGCCATTTCTATTATCCAACCAGATTGGAGAACCAAAGAAAGGGATGAATGAAAGAAGGACGAAGAATTGTGGACACTCATTCAAAAGTTGCAGCAAGATCATAGTACATCTAATACATTTAGTTTGAAAAATGATTCCTTATGGTACAAATATCACTTATGTCTTTGTAAGAATTCCCAAATAAAAAAAAATATTCTTTTGGAATTGCACACTCCTCCTTTAGGAGGTCGCTAAAGATTTTTAAAAACCTAGCACACGGTGAAGAAATAATTTTTTTGGGATGGCCTTAAATCTGATATTCAAAATTTTGTGGCGGAATGTTTGGTTTTCCAGCAAAATAAAGTTGAGACAATTAAGACCCCAGGTCTTCTACAACCTTTATCCATTCCAAGTCAACATTGGGAGGAGATTTCAATGGATTTTATCACAGGTTTACCTAAGTCCGAAGGAAAGAGTGTCATCATGGTGGTAGTTGACAGAGTTACCAAGTATGCACAATTTTGGTCATTACCTCATCCATTTAAAGCAAGTATAGTTGCTACTACATTTATGGAAACAATTCAAAAGCTACATGGAAACCCAAAGATTACTGTGAGCGACAAAGATCCCATTTTTACTGGAAATTTTTGGATGGAGTTATTTTCTTATTTGGGTACTCAATTAGCTCATAGCTCATCTTATCATCCTCAATCTAGTGGTCAAACTGAGATAGTGAATAAATGTTTGGAATGATATCTTTGTTCTTTTGTATCTGATAAACAAACACAATGGGTCAAGTCGTTACCTCTCGTTGAATGGTGGTATAACACTTCCTTCCATACTGCAACACTAATGACCCTATTTATGGCACTTTTTGGATATCATCCATCGTCCATCACATCATATTCAAGAGAAAATTATAAGGTTCAAGTAGTGGAAGATCACATCAACAATCAACAAGAATTTCTCCAACTCTTAAATGATAACCTAAATTTGGCACAAAAAAAAATGAAACAACAGGAAGATCAACATCGCATCAAGAGAAGTTTTGATGTAGGAGACTGGGTATTTTTATGTCTACAACTATACAAAAAAATGTCCCTCAAGCAAGGTAATAAGGATAATAAATTATCTCCAAAGTACTATGGTCCTTGCAAGGTGTTGCAAAAGATTAGTACTATGGCATACAAATTGGAGCTTCCTGCTTCTTCGCGAGTCCATCCAGTTTTCTATGTTTCATGCTTACATAAGGTTATAGGTGAAAATATTCTAGTTCAAACAATATTGCAAGAACTTGATGAGGAAGGAAAAATCATATTTGAACCTGAAGCGATCACAAAAATAAGAACTCGACAGCTACGAAATCGATCAATTTCAGAGTATCTCATCAAGTGGAAGAAATTACCCACTGAAGATTCTACATGGGAGGATGAGATTTTTATATAGAAGCACCCAGAGCTACTCAAGCGTTGAGGACAACACTTTTTTGAAGGAGAGGGGCATGTTAGGTCCCTATATTACTACTTTAGTCCCGTATTGTTATTAGTGTAGCCCCTTATTGTTATTGTTGTACCCCTGTAACCCCAATATTGTTATTATTGTGCCCTTACATTATTAACACCGTTTCCGATGAAATAGGTAACATCATTGTTACTTACTTTTTGAAGTATCAAGAAAAACACCTGATTTTGAAAAAGTGGTGATGCAAAATCAAGAAAAAAAAAATTGAGCATGTTTTTGGCACTTTAAGTTTTTTTCATTTTGTTTATTTTTTAATTAATTTTTTTTTTTATGTGATGTTTTTTATGTCGATTTTGAATAGTGGTGGTGTATCATCACCAACGTTTTTTTATAGGATTATTTTGACACTATATATTTTCTAATGTCTTCTTCTTCCATGAGATGTTTATTTTTAAGTGCATTTGTGTACTTGTGTTTTAAAAATAAAAAAAATAAAAATATATATATATTTTTTTAAATAAAAACTTGTAATGATATCTTCACTTTTTCACATAGATAAAAGATGGAAAAAGGGTGAATATTCTAAAGTTTATATTTTCTACATGTTTATGTATTGTTAAATAATTTTTCAATGCACATCAAATAATTGTCACTAAAAAACCAATATTTTGAACCATATGACAAAAAAATAATTTTTTTTAATATAAATACAATGCAAAAAATATACTTTTATAGAAATTTTGTTGGAAAAAACATGTAAAATAAACTAATTTTATGGGAGAATATTAACAAAAAAAACTTAAGAAAATAACTTTTTTATTCAATTTTATGTCAAAAAATAATAGCAATCACATGTTTTTTGAAAAAAATAAGGGTTGTTCTCATAAAATATCAAAGTCTAAACATTACAAGTAAAACTGATTAATAGTTCTAAAAAATAAGCTTTGTTTGCAAGCATAGCTTAAACATCATCAAAAATATCAACTAATACATCTTCAACATCATCTAGAGCAGCATTGATGGCTTCTTCCGCAACATTTTCTTCTTCATTTTGATCATTGTCATCTTCTAATGGATATTTCATGTCAACAAATCTTCCAAAGTGTCCCTTTCCAATCATTCCATATAATGGTGGTTGAGGTTCCTTTTCTTTTTTTGCCACACGTGATTCATTAAAATCTCCTTTCCTCAAACCAACTTCTTGCTTCGCATCTGGAAGGAATTTAAGAGCGTTAATTCTTTGTTGAATAAATTTGCATTGAACTGGGTCTTTCTCAATGGCAATGCAATTTCTTCTTTTTAGTAGGCAACATGCTAGTGTTGTACCTAATCATCAAGCACAAAAAAAATAAGTAAGAAAATTAGTATGGAGACATAAAAAGTAAAAAAGACAATATTTAAATTTAAATTTGTATAATAAAACTTACCTAAACCTGAGAATAAATCCAAAACCCATTCTCTTTCATTTGAACATAGATCTATAAGATAGTTAATCAATGCTTGTGGTTTTTGATAAATGTTAACTATATATTCTTTTGCATCTTTATCCTCATATGTTAGTTTTCTTACAACTGCATCATAAACAAATACTTGACTATGACTCTTCCCATATACTCGATTCATAATAATATGCTTATAGCTATTGTCTTTTGTCCAACATTCAACATGGATGAACTCACAATCATTTATAATAGGCTAATCTTTGGAAGAAACAATATTTGACTTTTTCCTGTAACATAACATAGTGAAAGTTCAATTAAATTTTACATGAATAAAAAAATTTAGGAGGAATCAAACATACAATTTCAAAGGCTTACCATGCAAGTTGCATCCTTGAGTTTGCTTTACCCTTGAAGCTTGTTAATATCATTGGAAACTGTGTGTCTGAATGAAATGTCACAAGTCGCCAAAGTGGTGATGTTGTCAATTCTGGAAAATCCATAACCACTTTACTAAAAGCTTGATAAATATATGGTTCTATATCATATTCAATGTCTGGGAAATTGAAACCATGAGGAATATCTACAATAACTAGGCCATATTCCCTTTTAGGTATTAGTGATGCAATTTCTTCACAGTCACCTTGTATTATTTGATATTGGACACTGTCGAGTCCATTCCAAATGTAATGATTAAGAGTAGGATCAAGTTCAACATTCATAAGATGCTTCCTTCTCATGTTCTCCGTCTTAATTTTTTCAATAAATCTTTTGAAAGTATCTCGTACTCCATTTCCATCCTTCTTTGACATCTTTAATGACATATATATATATATATATATATATATATATATATATGTATGTATGTATGTATGTATGTATGTATGTATGTATGTATGTATGTATGTATAAGTAATAAAATAAAAATAGTTTAAATATGAATAAAATGAATTTATAAATCAACATACCTTATTGAATGCAATATAAAACTCTTTTAGTGTTGATGTAGAACTTGCTTCTAGGTAGTTGCGTACAACATCATCCCAACTGTCTTCATTCAACATTTTAACCATGTGTTCTTGTATTTTCATAAAAAAAAATTGACTGGATAAATCAAGTTAAAAGCGTTAATATAATGACATGTATAACAAATTCTACCAACATCATTATGTTTTATTTAAAAGAAAATTATAATGAAAGAAAAATAAGAAATAATTCAAGAAACTTACTTTTGAAATTCTGCACACATTTCTTCCATTGATAATTCACTCGACTTCACATGGCCTAATAATGATTTGACTAATTTATCATCCTTCACACCTTGCATTGTTCTCCAAGGTGTGATAGTCATATCCTCTGGAAGTTGCTTCATTTCAGGACCCGCCTTACTATTGGTACATATTATGGGTTTACTCTTTCTAACCTTCTGATTTTTTATGGAAATATTCTCCCGCCGATCAAAAATATCATCAATCAAATCCCATACCTCCCCAGTTCTAAATTCCAACTAAAAAATGTTATCTGTGCCTCTGAAGAAATTTGTATTCAATTTTCCATCTTTTGTTTTTTTTCATCAATTTGATAACCTATTTCCATTAAACATTCCTTTCCAAATGCTACACTAACTTGTGGCTTATCCCCACCACATTTTTCTATGAATTCATTATGAATAAATCTGACCCTTTGGATGAAATTCATTTTCATTCTGTACTCATTATCTGCATTATGATCCCATGCCAATAACTTTGATTCTATTTCTATTAAGCCAGCGTAAATGATGCATTTCACTGTTTGAAAAAGATAGTTATTGGGATATGCTGCAATCAATTGTCTCTTAGCGTCTATCGAATGGTTCCCTCCAATTACATAATATTTATAATCAAAACATTTTGTCTTGTCAAATGCTTGTTTGTTGGGAACCTGACGTGAATCGAAAAGAACCACATAATCCACCACATGCACATATGGATTGAACCTAAACAATGTTTTCAGATTATGTACATGTAGGTGATGGGCCTTTCTAATTTGATATTGAGATTGTCCTTCATTTGGGCTATAAAATTGGTTAACATTAAGCTCAAATGTTTGGCCACCAAGAATTAATTTATTATTCCTCAACTCTTGTCGAATAGAATTTTGTTTTGTCTTAATAATGCCATCCTCTAACTCAGCACCTGGTGTTATGATTTCTATGCTTCTGTGAGAGCTTTCAGTTTTTTCTTCACTGCTGCTCACAACCTTTACAGGAGTTTTTTCTTCACTGCTGCTCACAACCTTTACAGGTTCACCAATATTTTATTTCCTAGTCTTCTCGGATAACATATCAATTTTTTTATAGACAAGCTCTCCTTCATGAGGTAAAAAAGAGACATCTTTGGTGATTTTTCTTTTTGGTGTCTGATCTGTTTTCTCCTTTCGCACAATAGTTCTAATCTCCTCCTCATTAATTCTATCATAATTTTATGTTTCATGTTCGACACCTTCAAAAGAAACATGTTTAAGTTTACTAGATTGACCCACCTTAGTGACTCTTGGTTGATCCCCTCTTTGTACTATTGCAGTGTCACAAGCTATTTCTCTTTGCTTCAATCTCATTTCCTCTGCTTTGTCTTTGTGGAAAGTGTTGATCACATCCATAACATTTGGCACCAACATATAAATACCTTCAAACATGTTTGAAAGACTCGGAACAAAATCCTATGAAACAAAATAAAACATGTCAATGATCAATAATTTATAAAAAATTGAATCATTCTTACAATAATGCATAGAGGAAATAAAAATAAGCATACTTACAATGTTATTTGCAATGTTGCTTGATATTTCTTCAGAAAATTTTGAAGATATTTCATCTGTGCCATACTTGACGATTGATAGACGATATCTAACATTCTCACGTTTCTGAGCCTTCCTTGCAAGAACATAAATAGTGTTTGTATTCGGGACCATACATATGTCTCATAATCTTCCCATCACATCATATGGCTCATTTAAGTCAATCATACCACAAATCAGATAGATCTGTATATCAGCCTCTGTTTCACTGTCTTCAAGATACCATGAGAAATACGTTTTATGTATTTCCTCAGCGTTCTTCCAATAAGAAATAAAATTTAATGAACCTGGTGCCCCAGTTGCTTGAATTTTATTAGTGTGTGCAACAATGTCCTTATTGCATCCAACAGTGTCCATAGTGCGTCCAGTTGAAACTTTAGATTTGGGAGTTGTATCGATAGTGCGTCGAGTTGCAGTTGTAGATTTGGGAGCTGCTGCCCTAGGTGCAAAAACATTCACAGAAATCTTTTTTGATGCCATTTTCCTGATAATTAATATATATATATATATATATATATATATATATATATATAATGCGGATAAAATATATTTAATAAACACAATTTATTTCTAAAACTAAATGGCTTGAAATTAAAGCAATAAAATTAACTATAAAAAATTTCATTTAAAAAAAAAATATTATAAATCATATGTATATATATCTATATAATATGTTTTGAATACATTTTATAAAAAAATTAAAAATGTGTTTAAATTGTATAAAACAATTTAAAAAAAATAAACTGTTATTTTCAAACTTCAGTTTTTTTTTAATATTAAAAAAAAAAAACAAAAAAAATAATAATTATTTATAACAAATGTTAAAATTAAATTTTATTTTTTGTAAGGCAATGATTTTATTAAAAAAACTTATAATCTTTTAATATATTTTAAAATTTTAAAATTTAATTTTGCATAACATAACAATTGAATAAAAATAAACAAAATGAAATAAAATAAAAAATTATTTTACTTTACATAACAATTAAATAAAAAATTATGAACTTAAAATTATTAAAAAAATATATAAAAGTTTATAAATTTATATAATATTTCTATATATTTGAAAATTACAAATTTCTATTTCACATTACCTAGTAATTAAATAAAAATAAACAAAATAAAATAAAATAAATTAAACAAAATAAAAGAAAAATTAAATTTTTTATAATGTTGTTTTAATACTTAAATTAAAAAAAAAAATTAAAAAAGAAATTTAAATATTTGAATGTTAAAAAAAAATGTTATAATATTATATATATATATATATATTAATTGTATTGTTGTATAGTTTTTTTTTTTTTTTTTTTAAACTGTATTGTTATATTAAAAAAAATGTTTTTATTTATTTATTTATTATATTGTATTGTTTTTTTCTTTGATTATATAATGTTTAAAAAAAACATAATTGCTTTTTTTTTTTTTTTTTTGATATTTTTAACCATTATTATATAACAATGTTTTAATTATATTATATAACAAAATTTTTATTATTTTTATATATAACAATGTTTTTATTAATTTTTTATTTTTTTATTAAAACAAATTAAAAGGAAAATTAAAAAACAAAATTAAAAAAAATAAATAAACAAAACAAAAATTAAAAATTGTTTTATTAAAACAAATTAAAAAAATAAAATAATATATATATATATATATATATATATATATATATATATATATATATATATATATATATATATATATATATATATATATATATATAAATTTATTATAAAAAAAATGCATGGGTCATAGACAGAGCGATGGACCGTAGACAAAGCGCACCTGCGGGGTGCTAGAGGCCGGCTGGGCGGGGGCCCTCAGGCTGGTTGGGCAGCCCCCGTGGCACCGCCCACCAGCCTCCGGTGCCCCGTGGGCGCGCTCTGTCTACTGTCCATCGCTCTGTCTACGGCCCATGCATTTTTTTTTTAATAATTTTTTTTTTTTTAATTTTATTTTATTTTGATTTTAAATTTTTTTTTAAATTTTTTTTTTTTTGATACAATATAATTAATAAATAATTATTAAAACATTATTTAATAAAAAAGTAGTTGTTAAAAATATCAAAATATAAGAAATATATTTAAAAAAAAAACAATTTATTAAATAACAATTATGTTTTGTTTTTAAACATTATATAATTAAAAGAAAAAAAACAATACAATATAATAAATAAATAAAAAACATTTTTTTTAATATAACAATACAATAAAAAATAAAAAATAAAAACTATACAAGAATACAATTAAAAAAAAAATTGATATATAACAAAACAATAAAGAAAAAAATAAAAATTGAAGATTTAAAATTAAAAAGAATAAAAATAACATTTAAAATTAAAAAAAAAACAAAAATAGAATATAAAATAAAAAAATTCTCAATTAAAAAAAAAAAAAAACATTTTAAATAATGAAACCACTGATATATTTATGATAAAAAAAGACAAATAAAAAATGTTATAATATTACTATTTTTTTTTTATCTGCATGGTTGTTTTATGGGTTTTTCTGTCTAGATGAACCTATAAGTCTTAAAATATAAAAAAAATTCTAAATTTTTATCCTTAAAACCCAAAAAAAATTAGTTCTTTTTGCATTTTCTTCACTAAAAAAATATTAAAAAATTATGGTTTTTGAACCTAAAAACCTTATAAAAGTAGTTTTTGGACACAAAAGACTATAGAAAAACATATTTTCCCCAAAATCGTCTTTAAATTGACAGAATAGAAGGAAAACTAACCTTTGAAATGCAAAAAACTGTTGTCACCAACGCCAACACAACGCCTCCACAAAATTACGAATAGCAACACAATGCCTCCAACGCCAATGCAATGCCTTCAGAAAGTTACCAATGCCAATGCAACACCTCCACAAAATTACCAATAGCAACACAACGCCTCCAATGCCAATGCAATGTCTCCACGAAGCTACCAATGCCAACGCAACACCTCCAGAAATTTGCTCTAAAAAATACCAGAAAACTTGATGTGATGTGATGAATAGAAACAATCATTTTTATTATATAGTGAATATTGTCTGATTGGTTTACTGTTTAATAAATGTGGGATTAAAATTTCAAATTTCAAATATTTACATTTAGTTTATTATAGTTCATACTATAGTTAAAATACTTAATTTTTGTATGTAGTTATCATAGTTAATATTTTATTTAATATTTACATGTACTGAATGTTGAATAATTAAAATATAATCTTAGATTAAAAATTAAATATGAAATACTTACATGTAGTTAATTATAGTTATTATTATAGATAAAATAGTTAATATTTGCATTTAGTTATCATAGTTAATATTTGCATGTAGTCAATGTTTAAAATCATGGGATTAAATTTCAAAATCTAAAATATTTACATGTAGTTAATTATAGTTAATATTATAGTTTAAATAGTTAATATTTACATGTTGTTATTTTTGTAAATATTTACATGTAGTCAATCTTAAACCATTCAAATAAGAGAATTATTTTAGTTTCGAAGGCATGCATGAAAGGAATAATTTGTGCATATTTTGAATAGAAAGTACGGTGAAATATTTGAAGACCAACAATTTATTAATAAATTTTGAAATATATTTTAGATGAATAAATTTTGAAATATATTTTAGATGAATATAACGTAAGTTTAAAATTTAAAATTTAAGATATTTACATGTAATCATTATAGTTAAAATAGTTAATATTTTCATGTAGATATTATAGTAATATTATAGTTAATACTTACATCTATTCAATGTTAGATCATTGAAATAAAAACATTATTTTATTTTGGAAGGCATCCATGATAGAAATATTTTGTGGATATTTTGAATATAAATATCGGTAAAATATTTCAACATAAACACTTTATTAAAAAAATGTTAAATACATTTTTTGACTAATATTTGTACCAAATATTTGAAATGAAAATTTTGGAGGGAAAGTTTTTCACGAAATTTTTTGGGGGGAAATTTTGGAGGGAAATTTTTTCGCGAATTTTTTCGGAGGGAAAATTTGGAGGGAAATTTTCAGTCTTTAAGCTATATATTGTAAGTGGGAGAGGAATTTGTATCATTCAACCTATTCTTGTTGAAAGCCATGGTTTCTTTTGATAGCGAAGTTTCTCTTTGTACAACATCAACATCTTCGTCACGCAACAACTCTATTCAGAGTGATGAATATAATGGGAGTTCATTCACCATGAATAGAGAGTCAAAAAATCGACTTGGTCGTAATCCTAAAGATGATGAGAACAAAATTTATGAGGCGCAGAAAAATGTAATTTCTGTAAATTGAGCGCTTGTTATACCACTTACTCTTAATCCTAAGGATTATGAAAGCAACAGTGATTAAGGGCATGATGAAGAATTTCCAGAGTCAAAAGTTTCACTTCATCCTAATCCCAAGGATTATGAGGACAACATTGATGAAGAGGGAGATGAAGAATATCCACTTCAGCTTAATCCTAAAGATTATCCGAGAACAACAAATGAAGAGGGAATGAAGAACCTGTAGAGTCAAAATATCCACTCTGTCCTAATCCTGAGGAGTATGCCAGCACCACTCATGAAAAGGGGGATGTAAAATTTCCAGATTCAAAATATCAAATTTATCCTAATCGTAAGGATTATGCGAGCACCACTGATGAAGAGGGGAATGATAATGTTTCAAAGTCAAAACATCCACTTCGTCCCAATCCTAAGGATTATGCCAGCACCACTGATGAAGAGGGAAATGAAAAATTTACAGCGTCAAAATATCCACTCCATCCTAATCCTAAGGATTATGCAAGCACCACTGATGAAGAGGGGGACGAAAAAATTCCAGAGTCAAAATTTCCACTTCGTCTTAATTCTAAGGATTATGTCAGCACCATAGATGAAGAGGGGAATGAAGAATTTACAGAGTCAAAATATTCACTTTGTCCTAATCTTAAGGATTATGTCAGCACCACTGAGGAAGAGGGGAATGAAGAATTTTCAGCGTCAAAATATCCACTTCATCCTAATCCTAAGGATTATTCCAGCACCACTAATGAAGACGGGGATGAATTTCCAAAGCTAAAATTTTCACTTCATCCTAATCATAACGATTACAATTTAACCACTGATGAAGGGGGGGATGAAGAATTTTCAATAAATATAGATTCAAGGCATTCACTTATTCCTAATCCTAAGGATTATGAGAGCTTCAATGAGGAAGGGGAGGGGTAGGATGAAGAAATTCTAGTGAATACAAATTAAAAGCTTCCACTTATGCCTAATCCCAAGGATTATGAGAGCACCACTGAGGAAGGGGAGGATGAAGAGTTTCTTGCAAATGATTATTTTAGAGGCATAGATATGAATATTGCATTTTATCCAAGTGACCATTTCAAAGACACTCATGGTGATGAAGAATTGAATCCTCCCAGGGAAGAATTTGAAATCATGGGTCAAGATGGTGAATAATTTCTTTTGAGTTGGGGTTACAAAAGTGCCAATGATTCTTGTGAAATGTTTTCTTCAACTAATGATGGTAAAGAAAATGTTCTAGGCAATTATGTTGATGAATTTCTTAATTATGTTGAGGATGATGATAGTGGGGATAATATTCCTCCTAATGGTGATGAAACTACTTTTACAAAGGATGATGGAATGATGAAGCCGTTGCAAGCAAATATTGCAACTAGGAGTAGGAGTAGACCTTTTCATATCAATCCAATGCATTCTAGTTATACAAGGGCAAGGACAAAATATCTCACAAAAAGAAGTTATGTCGTTCATTTGATTTCAAGTGAATGTGGTCGAAGGGATTGCTTGAAAAATATGGATTTCAAATTTGATTTGGAGAAAAAGAAAACATATATGTCAATGAATAAAAGCATGAAAAATTCATAATTAGTGGGTTTCATGCAATTTACACTAGCAGGTTATGATTATCATATTGGGAATGTATCTCTTTTCATAAAGGTGTTCAAGATGTTGCATACAATTGGTAATTGTCGTTTCTCAAGAATCCAGGATAGATTGGAAAGGGATCCCACATATTATTCAGAAGCACGTTATAAACAGGAGGTGGGGCCGTTTGCAAATACTGCTAAGACATGAATGAAAGACTTATTTTCAAATCATGGAGATTGTATGTCAAATAAAGACACAATACATGTTCCAGATAATTTCTCAAGACGAGAAATATTCATGTTATACAAATATTATGAGGAAGTTGTTGAAGGAATTGGTAATTTTATTACATATTCTTATTTTACAAGGATGTGGAAAACTGAATTCAATAATGTTTGTATTCCTAAGAAGACAAGGATGGGGATTTGTAGCACATGTTCTTATCTTAAAGAAAAAAGAGATAAATGTCAAGGGGCGGAAAGAGGTATATGTTCAAAACATTGTTTTTAAAAATTTGATACTTATCAAGTATGAAAATATATTTACTCATATGTTTCTTTTATTTTATGTACAGATTCTGTTGTCAAAGAACTTCAAGACCATTTAAATCAGAAAACAAGTGAAAGGAAAAAATTGTATAAACATCGAAAGAAGTGTTATGATCATCGAAATAAATATTTGGGATTGATAATTGATGGTATGGACCAAAAGAAAACACTTCTTCCACGTTTTGTCCACAGGAAAAAAAAATTACAGGAGGAAAATTTCATTCAGTTTCACTTGGTTGGTTGTATGGTATTAATGAGAAGATGTTTCCAAGAGATTTCTTCACAACTCCAAATATTCACAATGATGCAAATGTTTCCATAACTATAATCCATGATGTGGTTACTCATTGGTCTGGGATTCTTCCTGAATTTTTGTATTTACAGTTAGACAACACAAGTCGTGAGAACAAAAATCAAGTTCTTTTTGGGTATCTAAACATGCTCGTTGAATTGGGGATTTTTAAAAAGATAAAGGTTGGTTTCCTTCTTGTTGGGCATTATCATGATCATATTGATCAAATGTTCAGTTGTTTTTCAGTAAAATTGAGGAGGAAAGGTGTTGGGAGCCTACCATCATTGATTGAATGTATTAAGAAATAGTACATTCCAGAGCCTGTTTTCCATGTGTTGGAAGAAACTATTGACATGCGAAGGTTTATTTTTGGATCGCATGGTGAGGAGAAATTCATTGAACAACTTAACGACATTAGGTTCCAGCATCAATTTCGTATCAAAAAAATTGATGGGATAGCACTTATATGGGGCAAGAAGTATTCAATTGTTGAAGAATGGGGACCATCATCAGGTTTAGCATTTTTGAAGTTCATTCTAGAGCGTCCAATATTTTCATCAAAAATATTATTACAGTCAGTTGCTGAACTCCATAATGCACGAAGGCAGAAGAGAGACATAAATTATTCTGAATGTCTAGAGGAAATTAAAAGATGTATTAGAGATACATATGAGTACTTCGATGTTTTTGATTCAATTTGGTGAGAGACTTTTTTCAGTAATCAAAGTGATATAATTTCAAGATCAATAAATGGGGATACACTTTTGAAGACTCCTTTTTTTTTGGCACAAAATATGCCAAATGAACATGAAAATCAAGAAACACACAATGTTTAACAACAACAGGCTCAAGCTATTATTAATTCCCCACAGGTAGAGGAAAGAGAAATATATATTGGTTCTAGAGGATCATGTGCACAACGTGAAGCCAAGGGAGACCTTTACAGGGGTTCTGTGTAGGATCTTAAGGAGGGTTGCATGATAGTAGTGTTAGCAGATGAAGATCCACTTGGCTATCCATTCTGGATTGCCAAGGTTATAAAGGTCATTAATGAAAATGAAGAGATAACACTTTTTGATGTACATTAGTATGCCATAAGTACCCACCCTTTCAATGGTGTGTACAAGCCAGAGATGGTAGTGGAAAAACGAATTGGCAGAAAGAGAAAAAGAAAGGGCACAAATATAAATCATCGCCGCACAGATGTCTTAAAATTGGAGGATGTTGACATACTTGTGTATGACTTCAATTTGACAATGAGAGGAACTTTTCGATTACAGACCATAAATATTTTGAAGAAATTGCCACCAGAACAATTACTGTTGATATGAGACTCTGCAGAATGTAGACATAGATCTACAAGACTTTTGAACTCTGAAATGGTGGGCATGCATGTTGACTCAAATGGAGCACTAGTTGATGAAAGAGAAGAATATGGATCATATTCGTCTGCATCGAGCCATTCATCTGAAGATGTAGGTTATGATGGTGTGCCAGAACCTATGGTTGATTTTGAATAACTATCTAAGACACTTTTATGTAATTGATGTTTGCATGGTAACTTGAAATAATTTTTTTGACTTCCATCTCATTTTTCATGAAGTTATGAGACATTTCTATGTTTGTTGGATTATATGTTTTAATTATGAAAAATTCATCTCTTTAGAATATCGACAATGCAACAATGAATTACAAAAATAATTTATGTTATATTCAATGTACCAATGTTGATATTTTAATTATAAGTAAAATAGAAAATAGAAACTAATGTTGAATTTTTAGATTATCCAGTGATATTACCATGATATTATGTATTTTTACCATTTGGTATAAGATACTTTTAAAAATTTTAATAATTATATGCATCATTGAAAGGGAACCAAGTGCGTTCTGGAAGACACACTTTTTGTTTTTGGGGTGTTTTTTCATGTTTTTTGACACTTTTTGGGCTAGAGTTCCTGTTTTGAGGTCAGGTTACCTATTTCATCGGTAATAGTGTTTATTATTGTTAGGTCATCTAGGATTATATGGTGGCCCCATGGACTCCTATATATAGAAGGAGGTTTTGGTAACTTTTATCATTCATGAATTGTTCATTTATGTAACGTATTCGAGGTTGCCCCCTCGAGGTGGCTGATTTCTAAGGCGATGATATCTCTTTTCTTCTATTTTTGGAGTTGGTTTCATAACAAAAATTTATGCAATTTTATTTTTTTACTAGTGTTTGGCTGAGAAAAAAAATCAAAATTTCATAGAGGAATTTTCATCATAATATAACTCTAAGAAAATCATGCTTCGATGTAGGATTATATAGGTGTCTCATGTTATTATATCATTCAAATTTCTTTGTATAATTTTCACAATGTTACAAGATGTATTTCTAGTGTTTAATAGTAAAATTTTATTCATAAAGTTAAGAATATCAAAAGTAGATTAGAAATGCTTCAATCAACATAAATGCGAGATTGGATTCAATATACACTTTATTTGGATTGGTTGTAATTTAAAGTGAATAAAATTCATGAATATAAATATGAATATAATAGTTTTCCAATTTTCAACCTGGGTTGTAATTTCATTTTGTAGAATTTATTTCCTTATGTCTACTTGTAAATACTAAAGCTAGAGACATCAGTTGTAGAATCCAAGCCATGTATTTTTTGAAAACATGGGTCTTGTTTTTTGTACTTTATTTTATCCAAGTGTGGTAGTATTAGAAATTATTCAAAATATTTCTCTACCTCTTGGTGCACACTAAGAGAAAAGAAAAATTTCCTCCCTCATCTGTTAATTCTCTTCAATCAATTAGCTTCACTCCTTCATTCCATCCCTTAATTTCCTTCCCACGAGCTTAAGCACAGGTCTTCAAGAAGTTTGGGAAAGGAAGCATCTCGACTAATTTCGATCTCTAACTAAGAGTGCCATAGGATAAATCAAACTGATGGACCTTTGGAAGTTTTCTTCACGTATAGCGTGGAATCAATGCCAAGTTCTCAAGATATTTTCAAGCATGAAGCTTCAAAACCCGATGAATATAACAGACTAAAAAGATGTTAAATTTGGTGGCAAAAAAATTATGCATGAAGAAATATTTACTTTAGAAGTTTTCATGTTATGATGCCATGCTTATTATCGTCTGGAAAAATGTCCAATTTAGAAGTGTGGACCATTTTTCCACGGAATAAATTATAAAATTACTACATGTTTATCATAAATTCCCCATAAATTTGATTAAAATAAAATTAATTAAATAAAAAAACAAAAATGAATTCCCAGTTGCGTAAATGGTCTCATTTCTAGATTCAATAAATAAAACATAAGCATTAAACAATATGAATCAATTTTTGGACAAAAATAATATATTTCCTTAAAAAATAAAATCTATTACTATACCATCAAGAAAATTCACCGACATCACGCTTCATTAAAGAAATATTAATGTCCTCATTGTGCCTGAGGTGTTATTCGCCAAAATCCTTTTTGTAATTGTACAATAAATATATAGATAAAAATTTATTCCATAGAGAAAAATAAGAGAAGGGGAGAGGGGAGACGATTGTAAGACTGAATTCGTTTGTTAAAATCCCTATTTTGCAATATTTTGTAAATCAAGGCCTCATCCTGGTGATTAATACAATGATCCCCTTGTCAAAGTGATATATGTATTTCTACTACAT
This sequence comes from Pinus albicaulis, assembly GCA_034641835.2. NCBI lineage: Eukaryota > Viridiplantae > Streptophyta > Pinopsida > Pinales > Pinaceae > Pinus > Pinus albicaulis. The sequence continues at coordinate 1,258,770,661 of CM076581.1, forward strand.
CATAATTTTTTTGTATTGTATTGCATGAGTTTTTCATATTGGCATAAAATTTATAAGAATGTTGGGGTAATTTAAAGTTAATTGATTAGTATTTCATTTTCCTATGGTTTTACATGAGATCATAATTTTGATGAGTATGAAATAATCTTATGCTATGCTTACATTTAAGAAAATATTTCAATATTTTTTGTTTATATTCTATTCGATTTAATAATAAATCTCCCTAATTCCCAATGAATCATTGTAAAAATATAACAAAGAGAAAAAAAAAGATTGCTAACAGTAGATACAATATACAACTTGTAAAATTATTCTTTACCAAATAAGTAGAAATCAGGCCCACGTATCAGTCAAAGGTTACTATGCAAAAGAAAAAGTGATTCTAGTTGGAAATCATGATCAAATTACCTCCCTTTGTTGATGTCATTCCAGTTCCCCCCCTTTGTTGATGACATACCAAGGATTTCCCGATATATAGATAGCTATATCAAAGTAGTCTAAAAAATATAGATGGAATGTGAATGTGTTGTAAGCCTTATTTTCCTTTTGATAAATAAAATTCTTTACCTCTCCATTTTACTTAAGGTGTTATTGGACAAAATCCGTTTTGTGATTCTAATTTAGATATATAAATAGAAATTTATTACATATAGAAAAAATAGAATGAGAAGGGGTTAGGAGAGAATATTGTAATACTTAATGTATTTTTTAAGAGCCCTATTTCACAATATTTTGTAAATGAAGGTCTCGGCCTACTTATTAATACAATCCCCTTGTCCAAGATATATATATATATATATTTTTTTTTTTTTCTAAATCAGACTAATCTATTAATTTATAAAAGTACTGTTACAAAACTACCCTTGCTGCTGCTGTTTGAGCCAGCTAGCTGGGACTGATTATCATCACTGTTCTTGATTGTTTTGGGTTGCCAAGAGTGGGAAACCAACCCATTAAGTAGAATGTACTGAGCCGCCCTTAGAAGGGAAACCGGCCAGAGGATTATACATAAAATGTAAACAGCAATGTAAAAGCTAGAAACATCATACTGCTCATCAGTGGAGCAATTGAAACAGCAAAACTCAAAAAGACCAGAAGTGAATGAGCCAGGGGATTTAGCCCTCGTGCTCAGAAGACATTGGTTCCTCTTCAATCCTGCATGCATATTCATTCTCCTCGCTACTGTCCTCCTTTCCTGCATGGCTATCAGTCTGCAAATCTTTGTTGTCAGCTTCAGAACGCAGCTCCGTGGGAGGAGGGGGAGAGGGGCGATGGTCAATGGGGGGGGAAGGGGTGGCGCAAGGCGGAATTTCCTCACGGAGCGAAACAGAGATGAAGGCGGTGATGATGGAGTCAAAGGAGGTGCAGTGGAATCGGAGCTCGGCATTCTGAGTAGTTTGTCTGATAGTGGCGCCTCGAATGCGACTTTCCCGGGGAATGGGCTGACTGGGAGGGGCAGGGAAGTCAGAAGGTGGCTGACTAGAATGTGCCAGAGCTTCAGGAGGGCCAGGAGGCTCAGAGGCGGGAGGTAGCTGACATGGGAAGTCACTAGAACTCCTAGCACGAACACGACCTCGCCCTCTGCCTGCATGAACATAATTCATAGCACGTCGTCCTCTGCCTCTTCCTCTGCCTCCACCACCGCGAGAGGCAGGCGGGGGCGTGTGAGCGTCATCCTCAGAGGACGAGCTGAGCTCAGAAAGCGGGGAGGGAGGATTTTCAAGGGCCAGACCTCGACTCGTGCCCCTTCTGCAGCGCATGCGCTGCCTGAGGCGTGGCATAGCTAACGAGAGGTGGCGCGTGCGAGGACTGCCAAGGAGAGAGGGCGGAGCTTGAGGAATGGTGAGGAGGCTGCCAGGGTTCGGCCAACCAGACGGAGAAGCAATATAACCAGACGGAGAAGCAATATAACCAGCGATACAATTGCGAGTGGAGAAATTGTCCGAGGAATGCAAATTGAGGCCAGAGAGAGCCGAATTACCTACAGCGAGTTCTGCTGTAGCTCCAATTGAGGCCGAAGCACCGCAGAAGGGACTGTTGGAAAAATGAACGCTCGGGACGATCTCCAGACAGGCAAAAATGCTGCAGCGGTGTCCAGTCTGCGTTTTGCAGCTGGAATTGGCACAATCGAGCGAACAAACAGCATCAAGAGGGTTCAGAGGTCCGCCATGGCTCTCATTGTTCGGCATTCCCTCCATACTGCAGACATTCCACAAAACCATCACCATATACCCGAGAGCGATGGTGCAATAACTACCTCTCTGTTCAGATCGAGGCGTATTAATATCGCCAGCGGGTGTAGTGCCATGAGCCATGTGGGCACGGCGTGTGGGCAACGTTGGAGGCTGCGCGCGAGCCCAAGGCTCATTAATTCCCTTCTGCAGCCGCATCCGGCGATATATATATATATATATATATATATATATATATATATGGTATGGTAAATGGTTTGCATTTTATTGCATGAGCCTTGCATATTGGCATAAAATTTATGATAATACTAGGGTTCACTTAAATAAATTGATTAGTATTTTTTTTTCCTATGGTTGTGGATGAGATCATTATTATGACGAGTCTGTAATCATCTTATACTCTTCTTACATTTAAGCAAAGAATTCAATCAATTTTTTTTCTATTCTATTTGATTTAATAATAAATATGCCTAATTCCTTATGAATCATTGTAAAAATAGAATTCAAAGAAAAAACAAATTGCTAATAGAAAATAAATATACAACTTGTAAAATTATTATTTACCCAATAAGTAGCAATCGGGTCCACGTATCATTGGGAGGTTACTATGTGAAACAAATGATTCTAATTGTTGGTCAAGTTCCCTCCCTTTGTTGGCGGCATTGCCTAGATTTTGCAATCAATATATAGATATATCAAAGTAGTCTAAAATAGATAGATGGATGGGTTGTAAGCATTCTTTGCACTTTGATAAATAAAATAATTTACCTTAAACATTGTTAGAGTTCAAAGATGTAAAATTTGCAATGTGTGAAATTTTCATTTTTCTAGTCATTTGTTATTAAAATTTTATTTTATTTGTTGATATTAGAGTGAAGAAAGAGCATTGTTTTGATATACCAAGTCATGTGTATTTTGGAAACATGGGTCTCATGTTTTTTTTTTATTTACTATTATCAAAGTTTGGTTGTATTAGAGATCATTCAAAATCTTGCTATATCTCTTGGTTCACACCAAGAGAAAAGAAAAATTCCTATCATTTGTTAATTATATTAAATCAATTGGATTTGATCATTCATTCAGTCCCTTCATTCCCTTCCCTCAAGCTCAAACACAAGCCTTCAAGAAGGTTTGGAAAGGAAGAAATTCGACTGATTTCAATCTCTGACTAATAGTACCATAAGATAAATCCAACTCGTGGAACTTTGGAAGTTATGTTCCTTTATAGAGTGGAATCAATGTTGAGTTCTCAAGATATTTGCAATGTTATGAAATCAAAATGTAATGAACAACAAATTTCGTCTCAATGCAATAAACAAGTGTTGTGACAATGTGATGAACAACAAACAAGATTTTAAATTTACTAACAATAAACAACATCACCATGTGACAAAATATAAACAAATTTGGAATATGATGAACCAAAAACATATTTTATTAGAAAAAAATGACCTCATTCTTTTTAATTGGAAAAAATGACCTCCTTAGCAAGGTGAACTACGATCAAACCTCACGAGATGGAAGAAAATGACTTCCTTTCTAATTCGAAAAAATAACCTTCTTAACAAGGTTACTTGGGATCAAACCTCACGAGCGGTGGTTGTGCCCTATGCTAGGGGAGGAGACATGCTAAAAAATACAACAAATCTCCCTGTCAATATTTCTGTCAATTTAAATATTGCAATAAACATGCTCTAATATCAAATTAAAACGAAAAGGCCAAACTCCGTCTTTGCAAAATACCCATCACCGATTTTCTATTCCAACAGTGTATAGAAAATTTAATTGTATTTTATTGAAATATTTATAGTAAATTTGGTGTATATATGAGAATTAAAGTTGTGATAAAAAAATTTGAAGCCAAAATGCATAGTAATTCATGCTATTTGATAAATAAAATTTTCACTTCTTTTTACTCTAAGTTCAATGCATTATAAATAAGTAGTTCCCCGGATACATTATATTGGATATATTGGTGAATAAAACAAGGTTCACCGACACCTAAGAAATGGAAGTGTGGCCAATCCTTGATTTATTAATATTAATATTTGATGCTATTTTATAAATAATTTTTTTACTTCTTTTTACTCTAAGTCCACTGGACTATAAATAAGTAGTGATTCGAATGCATTAAATTGGAGTATAAAACTAGGTTCACACTCATCTCAATCAATGGAAGTGTGGCCAATCCTTGTCAATCATTAATGATTGAAAGGGATGATTATGATTTGAATCCATTTAAATTTTTCACATCACAGAGATCACAAAATCTGGACTCTCTCAACAAATTAAATGAACATGTTGGTGTTTCAAAATAATTTATCGTCATTTTTTTTGCAAACAAAATGTATCATTTTTCTTTATAAACAACTGAAATTGGCCACTTATTATAGATGTAGCACCAAAACCCAAAGTACATATACTCATAAAGAGATAGATGAGGGAACAAGTTGCCATAAAAGTTACCAAAATAAAAACATTTTGTTATCCACCAACCCCCAAAACTGGAACATCATTCAAATAGAATTGAAACACACTAACAATTTGATAAATTGATATGAGAAGAATGTTTTCCATTGCATACTCTTCTTTATGTACAATAGTCTTCTTTATTGTCACACTTTTCCTTTTCCCTACCTTCCATAACCGGACCTCTTGAAGTTATTGTCCACTTGATGCTTGCAGGACAAAAAGAGTGCATGGGTTGGATTTTGCTTCATTTAGAAAGGTACCCTCGAACAATAAGAAAAAAATACAATACTAATGAAGTAACTGCACCATTGCAACCACTCATTTGAGAAACCCCAAATTTTTCTTCATCGTGTGAACATTTTGTTAAGGATGCCATAGTTCTTGCAAACCATGAGCAAAGCTGGAAATAATTCAGAACTTATTTTTCTTTTACATTCTCATACAATGCATGATCTGTTGGTGAACGCATCTGCCAATGCAAAATATATGTTGTATTATCTAGATATGAACTGGCCAAGCCTTCAAAAAGGTTTATTACCATATGTTCGAAAGGTCTTAAACAAGTTGATATAATTCTCGTGTATGTTTCTCAAGTCTCTTCAAAGAAGGCATCCCAACACCAATTGTCCACATTATTTTTAGATATCATACACAAATAAAGATAAGAAAGATATTCAACCAAATATCTGTGACTACTCTCTTCCAATGCCACAATAACTGGATAATTTGGATTTTTTTTTTCTGCAGCAACTGAAGCTTGACACTACAAGGAAAATACCATCTAGCAGATGTTTTTGAGAAAACCCTTATAAAAACAAGCCAGATATACGCTTGTAACAGAGGTCTCTAGAGGAGGTTGCCCGGTGGAGGTTTTTGCAGATGTTTTTTTTATTTCTGGTGTGTTTCTCATCATAAACCACATCGGCGCATTTTACACAGAACACACTGGTGCGTACTAAAAATTGGCACACCGAGACATCGTGCTCTCCGTACAAATGCACCCCTTGTGTCTAAGTGCTATAGCGCACTAGTGCTCCATGTATAAACATGCCCAGTGTGTCTCCCTAATCTCACACACCCTAATGACGTGTGGTGCACCATTGATAATACAACCTGATGCATCTCAAAAACAAATGCATCGAAACAGGGTAAAAAAAATACCTGTCATAAAAACACCATTTTTACTTCTTTAGTGCTCCAGGCCTCTCAAGCACTGGTGTGAGTTTGTCTTGTGTGAGGTTCCCTGCCATCGGTGCTCCCATTTCACACATTTTTGTCATCCATTTCCCATTGTGCGGAGTTTGAATTTTAAAAAATGGTGGAATTTTTCTTTCTTCAATTCCTCAACAAATATGCCCCCTCGACCTACAAATGTGTAGATAATCTACTTATTTCTTAATAACTAAACCTTTTTGGTGGATTAAAATTTTAAATTAACTTAAAATTAACACTTAAAAAGGAAAAAAAACTATACGCGATGCGTTCGAGCCGTTCACAGTGATGCTTGTAAATTTATAAGCCGTACTGTGAACAATGTTAACAGAAACTGCACCAGGTTCCGGTGCGGTATTGAAAAAATGCACAACATAACTAATTTAAAAAATAACAAGGCAATGCAATTATTTTGTAATAGTGTCGAGAGGGTAATGCATTGACCAAAATAAATGCCCCGGGGTAGATAGTTAGGTCAATGCACCACCCACCTGACATCATTACATAGTCAACGATGTGATCGTTTACATGACCACACTATCGACCATGTACTTTTGTTCGGCAGTGCATTGACTAAAATATCTGCCCCGGGGTAGATAGCTAGGTTAGCGCATAGCTTGCCCAATAACAGTACATCACCAACAGTATGGTCGTTTACAAGACCGGACCGTTAACCATGTACTTTTGTTGAGCATTGTGTTGACCAAACTATCCATCCCGGGGCGGATAGTTTCATGAACACCTTGGAGAAAAACATTCCTTTCTTTGGCAGTGCGCGAGCATTTTCCATGCACACTAAGCACTGTGCGTGATAAAAAAGTGTGCACCAGTACTAGTGTGTGATTGGTTTTCTAGGCCCACCAACAGTTTTTTTTGGTGTACCGACTGTTATTATTTAATATATATATATATATATATATATATATATATATATATATATATATATATATATATATATAATACCATTTCTCATTTAATAAAAGAAAATATTTAATATCTGAATCATTCAGCGACGTCCATGAAGAGAACAAAGGGAAAGACAAGAACATATGGAGGAATGTTATAACATGATTCAGCGGTGGGAGGCATGAGAGAGAGAGATACTTTTGTACCCTCACCCTATTACCGAAGCCACCTAGCTGCTCCTAAGGGAGGTAGGCCTACTCAAGTTCTACGACAAGGCTACATCCCTTAAGGGCCATAATGGGTTATTGGGAAAACTGACCATCAAGTGGTATGCCCACCAACTGGCTTTTTGGGTCAGTCCTAGCCAGTGGTTCCCGCCCACTGAGGAGGACATGTATTTTATTACTGGCCTATCTAGGACAGGGCAAGATTTTCCCCACTTCCCAGATGTCCTCATTGGCTATGCAGTAAAGAGTCAGTTGTCTTACTCCCAGAGATACATTAGGGGTGATATAGTTTCTCTTGCAAATTTTTCAGTGTCCGGTGGCCAGTTACGTATTGCTTCATTTGGTGTAGAGGAGGTGATGTTCCTCTCACTATTGTTGATGACCATTGCACACTATACCAGTGACCGGAAACACATTAGTTTCCCACTTTTACTTTATTTTGATTATTTATTCCAGGCACCACAACTTATGAGATGGTCTATGATTTTGCTGCAGCAGTTTTATACAACATTAGATAGATGTCGTTCTCAGACACGTGGGAGGTTGACCTTCACTTTTTCTTCAAATTTATTTTGTTTATTTTTGGAGAGGTTTCTAGAGATGAGGGCTACCTTTTTTCAGCAGCCTCATAGCCCAATGATGCATGTGCAAATGCAGATGTGGGGCTAGATGATACCCAATAGGTGCTACTCTGAATTTCCCACGAGGATATATACTGATGTACTAGAGTTTCTTGCCAATTATGATATGCAGTAATTATCTTGAGTGCGATGTCTGTACGACTGTTTGGATTGGCAAGGTTGGATGATCTGAAAATGGGTGGATAACTTGTTATGATTTTCAAGAACCTTCCACTCAGTTAAACAAATTAAGATCTATCTTATACTTGACTATGCAGAGTTTAATTGTTGATCCAGGTGTATGTGTTTGAAACTGTTTTAAATATTTATGTATGAGGAATTAACACTTATTTTTTTCATATTAAGTATGTATAGCAACCATAAAGTGCAGAAAATAAGCATCAACACATAACAACAAATTTAATAAGGAGTTCACCTGAATATCATTGGCTACATATTCTTGAGCCTTCATCAACTGACTTGGATCTTTGGGATTATGATGGAAAAATTTATTTTAAAAGTATATAATTAACTCAAATGATTATCTAAACTAAACCAATGGGCTTATAATACCATCATAACCCTGGAATGGATGCAATCTCTCTGAATATAGACCTAGGTTCCCTTAGACTATATCTCTTCTATCGGCACCCTTAAGCTTCCCTGAGCTTCTCTGTGGCAAAAAATCATTAAAAAATCCTTTTCTATCCCTAAAAAATCATCTATTTTCTTCATCACATATCATACATCCAAAATAGATAGATCATTTTCTCAAAATGTGCTTTGGCTTCCCAATCTAGGCCTCCATCCACTGATGGCCCTCGGCTGCCCAAAATTTCCCTCTGGCTTATCGACCTTAAGAAGTTTCCAAATGGCTATAAAAATCCTTCCATTGGATTCCAAAATTCTATAATAGTCATAATAGGCTATTGACTTAATTAAATTGGCCTTCTACTGCTCCCATTGCTCTGGTTACGCCTCCAACACCTAGTGGCACCACTTGGCTCTACGTTCACTAAAAAATTATATTAACCATATCGGCCTTCTGAGGTCTTCAAAATATTCTTCAAATCCTTCCAATGGATTCATAAGGTTCAAATTAGTCAGAATATACTACTGGTTTGCTGAGAATGGATAATGGTTGCTCTAGATAGGCCTCATTCTCCAACTAGCACCTCATGACCTTGGTTGTCATTGGAACTTCTTTGAGGCATATCGGCCTTCATAAGTCCTATACTAGGTCTTAAAACCTTTCCATTAGTTCTATAATGACTAAACATCCAAAATTGACTATTGGATTCTTCAGTAAGGCCTCTAGCTGCCATGGCTAGGACTGTTTATGTTGTTGGCTCCTGGTGGCCCGTTGAAATTCATTGAAGAAAAATCACGATCATAAGTTCTATGTTGTCTCTACAACCCTCACCAATGAGTCTGCAATTTCCAAGAAATTTGAAATTGAATATTCGCACTACAAGAATGGTCGAATCATGCTCAAGATAGAGCATAAACAATTTTTCCGAGTAACCCCTAGGAAAACTCCACTAAGTGTGGAGAAACTGCACTTAAAAGGAGTTTATTTGGAAAAAATATGAAAATTTGAAGCGCTGCTATTTTACCACCAATATTAACCACAAAATTAAATGTTAGGGGTAGGGTTTGTCACATGCCCCAAACCCCGTGGATTTCGAACCGTAACAACTGACGGGAACTGTGCATAAACAATGGGTTGACTGTTTGAAACTCCGGTCATGGTGGATGATTAATGAAAACCATGGAGGTTGTTTAAACCATTGGTATGTGAACAAACCTCTGTAATTCTAGTGGAGGAACCATGTTAACTGACTATGCGGAGAACCATTCGATAAACCGTTCCATGTGAACTCTAACGAAGCTGTAATAATTGTTGCTAAGGTTTAGCCCTTGGTAATGGGCTAAGGCCATGTGGGGAGGGGCTAGCCTGAGGGGCTGGCCCCTCCCATCCCCCAAATGCATTTACATTCAAATTTAAATACAACCAGTTCCATAGTATGGTTAACTACTACTAGTAGAGTGAGTAGTTGTTAAATTTTTACAACTAGGTCCAAAATCCGAGTTGTGCTGCTTAGATGATGATCCTAATATTTTTATTGGATTCCTCTTTTGGATAGGTGTAAGAATGATCTAAAAACCATCTCTATTAGATGAGCAGAACATGTACATTGAATTTATTCCACTTAAGTGCTAGGTCAGACTTGAATATAATATAGACTTAAATGTCTTAAAGAACGTGTCACAAACCCCCAAAGATGCCTATATATTGAAGAGAATTGGAGTTCATTATGCACAGAATGTGTGGAGGATTTTCTTCTCTCTTGATGGCGATGGAGCTGCATTCTTGGTGCTGCATATTTGTGTAGTATTCTTTGTTTGGGTTGTCTTGGGGTTGTGTGTGACACACTTGACTGAATGACCTATTGGAGACTTTGTTGGTTGAAGCATCCTAATGATCGTCATAACGCCACCATTCTTCTTCTTTGTTGGCTTGTCTTCCATCGATCATCTTATATGTTCTATCTACTTCAGTGAATTGATGCCCTAATCTGAAATTTCATAGAACATGTTCCAAAATTAACATGGTATTGGAGCTAGTTGAAGACAAAGCCCAATTTACGTTGAAAGTGACGGAACTTGGCCATAGCTAGAAGGAAGGAAAAACATGGGCAAGATATTGTTTTAGACCGTTTTTAGATGCCCTAACAGTCGTAGGAGGCCGAAGAGAAGAAGTAGAAGGATGAAACTATTGTAGAGGTTTTCTGCTTTGTTTGAGGGTAAATAATAGGTATTAGGAAGTTTTTTTGAGCGTTGCTAAGGAGTTGCAGCAAAATGAGGTAGGATGCAGACCTAGCCTATTGAAAACAGACCACTGTGGGGTGTTTAGGACTGTCACTTGAGCAGAACAATAGTCTTTCCTTAGCTACAGCCCTAATTGAGGAATTCTGGATTTTCTTGTGAACAATTCTAGGCCTATTTCTATTTTTGTTACAGGTCCGAGTTATCTTCTTCTCTGAAATGGCTGCAGAAGGATAATGTCTTTAGCGAAGGAGGAAAGGGATTGTTACTGTCATCACAGAGTTGTTTTGACATGCCAAGTCCCTTGGGAAAGAGGTCGATCATTGTGGAGGAATGGCAGTAGGTGGGTTGCAAAGACATCGTGGACAATTTGTTTACTAGCAGCTAGCCCACATATTCATTTTTTCACCTCTCTACATCTGTCAGTCTTGCTAACCCATTGCAAACCTAGAGTGAAGGTTTTCCCTGCCAAGATTGAAAGCGTAAAATCATGGGGATGTCAACTCCTGTTTGGATGCATCGATGGTTCTCTCAGAATCTATGTGCCAGAATCCATGTCCAGACAGAACATTCCATCGGTGCTTTTAAGAGACAGTTTGTGGATTCCGAGAAGGACAGTTAGTGCAGACTTGAGACAGGAATTGCGGATTGGTTTGATCAAATACGGATGTCTGAAGGAACAAAAAAATTGGTGATATCTTAATTAGAATGTAGACTATTCTATGTGGATTTAAGAGGAGAAATAGATCGGATTTTAGAGAAAAGGTTTCGGGTATATCTGTGGAGAATTTTGGATAGAATTTTAGGGCTAATTACATAGAATAGTTTGGACAAGACACAATGACATTCTCAACATTCCTTTCTGAAATAAGATGAGGATTATAGTGGAAGAATTCATATCACACTCTGAAATAAGTATACACTATTCGAAAAACCTCATGAGAAATATTTCGGTGCTATTACAAAAGGATAGTGATCTCATCTCAATGCTAGAACAATGACTTTAGTTTGGTGTTCTCACATCACCACAGTAATCAGGTTTCGGTGTCTCGTCTCGGTGCCATAATAATGACTTCAGTTCGGTGCTATTTTAGTGGTGCTTTCACTATAACTTGGTGCTTTTATATTGATGCTATCACATTGAATGAATGGGATCATAATGTCATTCATTCCTAGGCATCTTAGTCACTCTGTTTGAACCAGCAGATGCTCGAATTTTTTTTTCCTTGCTGGGATGAACCTTCTTACAAGGTATAATATTAAAGTACCCATGCTTTGGATGCTGATGTAGTATTTTTTTTTAGTGTTACGGTGATAAATTTTGTTAAATTTATTAAAATGCATATGCAACTGAAGTGGAAACATTGTAAATATGAGGTTGGCTTGTAAACTAAAGTTGAAGGGAGCATCCACCCTTTTCTTCTTGACCTTTTTCTTGATATGAAATATTTCTTCGTCCCCTTCTCTTTTCTCTGGTGGAGGATACTCATATTTCACCCATTTTTTTATTGTTATTTATGATAAAATGTCTACCTGGAAAAGTAATTTGCCTTCTACTACCTATCTTTAAACCACAGGCCAAAGTTCTAGTGAAAAAATTGGTAGTGTTAGCCTTTTGTACATGCTTAGCATGGGTTCTTTTGCATCTCTAGTGATGGAAGTGACGATAAATGAGAATGAAAATGATAGTGAAGGTTGTGGGAATCACAACCACAAAAAAAAAGTAAAAATGTAATTCTATGTCACTGTCATTATGACAGTGACATAGACAGTCATACCTATGTTTACAAATTTCATATAAGGAACTTCGGGAGAGACAAAAAGCTCATGTGCAACAGTTTATGGCAAAAGAAGATGCTTTGAATAAAGCTGCAGAGGCAAGAAAGGTCTGTGAGGAATTGATAAAACAAATGCATGGTAGTAATGATGGCGATGCGAGCTATGCACTCACTACTGGGAACAATGTTCAGAGTGCAGGAGGCCTGATATAGTGAGTATTAGCTGCAACATATATTTTAGCTATAACAATAGATATGGTCCTATGAATTATGTGCAATAGCCCCTTGGTAATATAAGTTGTAGACTATGTACAGGAAATCAAAAAAACATTGACTGAGGAAATTGACGGTCTGAGCTTAAAGTAGCAATATTCTCTGTGAGATCTTGCTAGTACATCAAGGAAGAAGGCCATAGAGATAGGCATATAGAAATATATATAACCATACATTTTGATATCTTCTAATGGCTCTGATAAATAATTATATATAATCATCGTAATCCATGATATGACAATATATGACACCTGACAAGATGTATGACAGATATGGCTATGATTCTTGAATGGACTATACAATGAATGCCCTCATTTAAAATAGATGTCTTCTCTCACATGAGAAGCTAGCATTAAGAGGGAGAATATAACTGTATATGCTCCTGAGCTAAAATCATTGCTAAAAGGAAGAAGAACCTCATGGCTCAAAGTCATATGGCTTCAAGGGGGAAATTCTGGAAGAAATCCGAGAAGCCATTTAAATACCAGAGGTATATAACTGCCATGAGTAAAATATGAGCCAGAATTATTTGGGAAAGCTATAAAGCATCAAGTCTAAAAGGATGTGATGCATGAAGAGTATGAGTCCATAATGAAGAATTATGTCTCGGATGTGGTTCCAAGACCGGAGGACAAAGCAGTTGTCACCTCAAAATGGATCTACAAAACCAAGCATGGATTTGATGCAGGTGCTGAAATGTTAAAGGCAAGATTCATTGCTCGTGACCTCTCTCAAAAGGAAGGCATAGACTATGATGAAATATTTGCACTTGTGGCCTGATATAACTCCATTTGATCTATCATATCCCTTGCTGCTACCCAAGGATGGAATGTTCATCAGATGGGTGTAAGGACCTCATTTCTACATGGTGCGATAAAGGAAGAGGTGTATGTAGAGAAACTATTGGGGTTCGAAGTCCAGGATCAGGACACCCGTGTCTGCAGGTTGACGAAAGCCCGCTATGGGCTGAAGCAAGCACCTAGATCTTGGTACGAGAGGAAAGATACCTACCTAATGAAGTTGGGCTTCACTCATAGTAATGTTGATCTGAACCTTTACCTCAAGGTTGATATAGAGAAGCCTCTCATTTGGGTGCTCTATGTGGATGACGCATTCCTGACAGGTGCTGACCCTCTCTTTCATCAGTGTAAGAGGGAGTTCGCTGTTGAGTTTGAGATGAATGACCTAGGACTGATAGGTCTAGCAGAGACCTGGAGATATTTTCCTTTCTGAAGGAAAATACATTGTGAAGATTCTGGAAATATTTGGTATGGTGGACTGTGAGTCCATATCGACACTGACGGAGCTCAAATTTAAGAAGTTGAGTGGAAACAATGTTGGGCTCATCTTAGTTGATCCTACTGAGTATCGTCAACTCATAGGGGCCATGTTGTTCTTAGTGAACACTGTAAGGATTCTGGGCTATTAGCTGGATGTCAAAGCTACAGAACATTGTTGCTTTATCCACTACAAAAGCAGAATACATAGCTTCTTCGCATGCTTGCAAAGAAGCGGTTTGGTTGAAAGGTTTGTTTGGTGAGTTTGGTAGGTTTCAGGAAAGCATCAATTTATTTTGTGATAGTCAAAGTGAAATTCACTTGGCTAAAAATCCTGCCTATCATAGTAAATCAAAGCATATACCTATTAAGTACCATTTTGTAAGACAGGTTATCACTGAAAGGGGAGTGTCTCTTGAAAAGGTGCATACAAAGGAAAACTGTGCAGACATGTTCACGAAACCAGTTTTGTTAGAGAAGCTACGATGGTGTCTGGCTTCTCTTGGCTTGCAGAAAAGATAAAAATAATAATGAAACAAGGTATCAGGCTAATTGTTGTCAAGGTGGAGATTGTTGATATTTTATTTCTTATTTTTAATTTAATCTGGAGAAAATCTCATGTAGATGACAACAATAGGATTTGTTGCTACATTGACTCCATCAGTTTCTGATGAGGAGTTAATGCATCCTATATTTGTTGTGAGAGAATTTATGAGTTTTTTGCCATTTCCAGCTATAAAATGTAAGCCCGTAGAGGCAAGTGTGCATAATGAGGAATGTGCTGTGAGGAAGAGCTGAGCAGATGAGAAAATCTGTTGTCTTTATGTGTGTTTGAATGTTGTGTGTTCTATATATTTTATTTTGTTATTCCGCTGCTGAGCTCAACAATTGGTATCAGAGCCTGACTAAATTGTTGTGTGATTCAAACTGTGTTGACCTGCCGTCCGTGTGGAGGAGCCACAGCGAGGCCGGGTTCAATGATGTGCGCAGTGAGGAAAATCGATGTGCGCAGACTGTCGTGAGCAGGAAACAATGATGTGCGCAGAGTTTAAGCTTGTTAAAATCGATTTCTGAAATGCCGTGAGTATTTGGAACGTTTTCTCTAGATTTAATCAACTGCTGAGTATTGGTTTTATTTTTCTGAAAATCGATATTTTATTTGATCTCCAAAAAAAAAGTCGATTTGAAAACGATTTCCAAAAAAAAAAAAGTCGATTTGAAGTTTTTTTTTTATGCTGTTATGAAATGTCTGTGAAAGGAAGGTCGATGCTGCCATATGGTTGAGTGAAACGTTGTTTTTTAAGTTTATTCAAAAAATCGATTTATTTTAAAAGCCCAACTTCTCCTCTCGATATCAAAGGTGTTCAATATTGATTTATTCAAAGGTGTCCAATATCGATTTTGTTCAATATCAATTTATTCAAGGGGGTCCAATATCGATTTATTCAAAGGTGTTTTGAAGTTTTCTTTTAAGGATCGATTTGAAGTTCTATAAATCGATTTGTGTAAATCGATATGAGTGGTGTTTAAATGAAAATCGATTTGTGTTAAATTCCATTTGCACATGGTATTAAAGGAAAGGCCCTTTTATATGGTAAAGGGTAAAGTTTTTTTTTTATGAAGTCCTTTAATAAGGAGGCATTTCATTAAATCGATTTGTATGATAAATCAATATTTTATATGGAGTCATAAGAATTGTAATATCGATTATTGTATATAGATTTTTTGTAATATGCCATGATATTAAAAGGCTAAGGGCTTTTTTAATCAAAACCTCATTTATTAAAAGTTGTAATTGGAGATTGTTTTTTGTGAAACAATATGGCAAAAACACAAAGTGCCCGGTTTGAGATCGAGAAGTTCAATGGCAAAAACAACTTCGAGATCTGGAAAGTGAAGATGTATGATCTACTCGTGCAACAAGGCGTGGTGAAGGCGCTATTGGGAAAAGCCAAACAGCCTTACACCATGACAGATGATGAATGGAGTGACTTGGATGAAAGAGCACTGAGCGGCATTCGACTATGTTTGGCGGATGATGTTTTGTTTAACATCGTGTCAGAGAAAACTGCTGCTGGTTTGTGGTCAAAGCTTGAAAAGATGTACATGAAAAAATCCTTAACCAATAGGATTCTTCTGAAGCGACAGTTGTACAGCTTGCGCATGAAAGAAGGTACGACGATATCTGATCATCTGAATACCTTTAATACTCTCTTGGTGCATTTAGAAAGTATAGAAGTAAAATTTGAATCAGAAGATAAAGCTGTAACTTTATTATGCTCGTTGCCTGAGTCATGGGATCATTTTGCTACTTCTATAAGTCTTAATCCATCAGAAACCCTTGAATTTGATGATGTTGTTGGAGCTTTGTTGTCCGAAGAAACAAGGAAGAGGTCAAATTCAGAAACCTCCACATCAGAAGCAATGATGGTCAGAGGTCGTTCTAAAGAAAGACACTTCAGTAAGCACAACAACTCGCGTTCAAAATCGAAAGGGAAGAAGAGTAAGGTAAAGTGTTGGTTTTGTGGCAAATCAGGACATCTGAAGAAGGATTGTTGGAAGAGACATCAAACATCCAAAGGAGACTCTTCGAGAGAGAAGAAATAAGCAAACACGTCAGATACAGGTTCGGCATCAATTTCAGGTATGAGTGATGAAGTGTTATCAGTTAGTTTGTCTAATCGTGATCAACATTGGATGTTAGATTCTGGTGCGTCAAATCACATGTGCATTCATAGAGAGTGGTTTAAAACTTATAAATCAATCGAAGATGGAGTGGTTTATATGGGAAATGATGCCTCATGTAATATTGTGGGAATTGGAAGCGTCCAGATTAAAATGTTTGATGGGACAAATAAAATTCTAACTGATGTAAGACATGTACCTGAACTAAGAAAAAACCTCATTTCACTAGGAGTACTAGACAGTAATGGATATAAAACTTATATTCAAGGTGGAGTAATGAAAGTTTATAAAGGAATTTTACTAGTAATGAAAGCAAAGAAGGTTGGAACTCTTTATCAGTTAGAAGGAAGAACACAATCAGATCATGCTTCTACAGTATCTGAAAATGACAGTAATTCTATTCGTTTATGGCATCAAAGGTTGGGCCATATGAGAGAAAGAGGATTAAAAATTTTATCTGATCGTAAGTTACTTCCTAGTTTAAAATATTCTAAGTTAGATTTCTGCAAACATTGTCTATTTGGGAAACAAAGCAAGCAAAAGTTTAAAACTGGAAAACATACTAGTAAGGGAATCCTTGATTATATCCATTCTGATGTTTGGGGTCCATCTCCTACAACCTCATATGGAGGATCGTCATATTTTGTATCTTTTATTGATGATTTCTATAGAAAAGTGCGGGTCTATATGTTAAAGAAGAAGTCTGATGTGTTCATAGTTTTCAAACAGTTTAGAGCATTAGTTGAAAACATCACTGGAAGAACCATTAAATGTTTAAGAACTGAAAATGGTGGTGAGTTCACTTCAAAGGAATTTGATAATTATTTCAAGGATGTTGGGATCGAAAGACATAAAACCACCGTATATACTCCTCAGCAAAACAGAGTTGCTGAACGCATGAATAGGACTCTCTTAGAGAGAGCAAGAAGTATGCTTAGTAACGCCAACTTGTAGAAGGAATTGTGGATAGAAGCGGTTTCTACAGCTTGTTACTTGGTAAATCGATCACCATCAACTGCAATAGGATGCAAAATTCCTCAAGAGGTATGGAAAGGTTATCCATGTGATTATTCTAAACTGAAAGTTTTTGGTTGTGATGCATATGCTCTAGTTCCGAAACATCAGCGTTCTAAGTTAGATCCTAAATCAAAAAGATATATCTTTATTGGATATGGTGATGGGACTAAGGGATACAGGTTGTGGAATCCTACTACTCACAAGATCATCATTAACAGAGATGTTAAATTTAATGAATCCTCACTTGAAAATTCATATGTAGATGATAAATTGAAACAGGATAATGTACCCCAGCTTCAACACATTCAGTTTGAAACCAGTTCAAATACTGATGATAGTCTAGATGAACAAGTTTCAGATTCAGATCATGAACAAGTTTCAGATGCAGATCATGAACGTATTTCAGATGTTGATCATGAAGAAGTTCCTACAGATAATAATCAGCAAATTGTGGAAGTACCAGAAACATCTTTAAGGAGGTCTACAAGAATCAGACGACTTCCTAAAAGGTATGATGATTATGTTACTTCATTTGTTTTAACTGCTAACGATGATGAACCTTTGTGCTATCAGGAAGCTATAGAAGGTTCAAACAGTGGTAAGTGGAAAGAGGCTATGAAGGACGAGATGAAGGCGTTAGCGAAGAATTCCACATCGGATCTGGTAGAACTTCCTAAAGACAGAAAAACTGTGGGATGTAAGTGGGTTTACAAATTGAAGAAGGGTGTTGATAATACAGAAGACAGGTACAAAGCAAGGCTGGTCGCAAAAGGTTTTTCTCAGAAAGCAGGCGTTGACTTTCATGAGATTTTTTCACCAATTGTGAAAATTGTTTCAATTCGGATTGTGTTAGCGTTAGTTGCTTTACTTGATTTAGAATTACAACAATTAGATGTTAAAACTACATTTTTACATGTAGATTTAGATGAGGAGATTTACATGGAACAACCGGAAGGGTTTGTTCAAAATCGCAACAGGAAATTTGTCTGCAGGCTCAAGAAATCATTGTATGGTCTGAAGCAGTCGCCTCGACAGTGGTACAAGAATTTTGATTCTTTCATGATGAGTCAAAATTATATAAGAAGTGAATATGATCATTGTGTTTACTTTAAGAAATTAAGTAATGGCATGTTCATTATCTTAGTGTTGTATGTTGACGATATGCTTTTAGCAAGAAAAAACATAACAAAGATCAACAGGTTAAAGGCTTAGATGGCTAGGACGTTTGATATGAAAGATCTAGGAGCAGCAAGACGGATCTTGGGCATGGAGATTTTCAGAGACAGGAGCAATGGTAAGCTGTGGCTATCACAACAGAAGTATGTTGAGAAGATACTCTTGAGGTTTGTTATGAACAATGTGAAGCCTGTTTCAGTCCCTTTTGCTTCCCATTTTAAGCTTTCTTCAAGTTTATGTCCTAACACTAATGAAGAAAAGGAATATATGTCTCGAATTCTATATGCCAATGTAGTAGGTTGTTTGATGTATGCGATGGTTTGTACTCGACCAGATATTTCACATGCAATTGGGGTTGTCAGCAGGTATATGGAAAATCCAGGAAAAGAACACTGGTCAACAGTGAAATGGGTGCTTCGGTATCTGAGAGGCACAAGTGATTATTGTATCACTTATAACAGAAGCAATGAATATGTTTGTGGATATGTTGATTCTGATTTTGCAGGTGATTTGGATAAGAGAAGGTCATCTTCAGGGTATGTCTTTACTCTTGCAGGTGGAGCTATTAGCTGGATTTCAAAGCTACAGAACATTGTTGCTTTATCCACTACAGAAGCAGAATACACAGCTGCTTCGCATGCTTGCAAAGAAGCGGTTTGGTTGAAAGGTTTGTTTGGTGAGTTTGGTAGGTTGCAGGACATCATCAAGTTATTTTGTGATAGTCAAAGTGCAATTCTAAAAATCCTGCCTATCATAGTAAATCAAAGCATATACCTATCAAGTACCATTTTGTAAGACAGGTTATCACTGAAAGGGGAGTGTCTCTTGAAAAGGTGCATACAAAGGAAAACTGTGCAGACATGTTCACGAAACCATTTTTGTTAGAGAAGCTACGATGGTGTCTAGCTTCTCTTGGCTTGCAGAAAAGATAAAAATAATAATGAAACAGGGTATCAGGCTAATTGTTGTCAAGGTGGAGATTGCTGAGATTTTATTTCTTATTTTTAATTAAATCTGGAGAAAATATCATGTAGATGACAACAATAGGATTTGTTGCTACATTGACTCCATCAGTTTCTGATGAGGAGTTAATGCATCCTATATTTGTTGTGAGAGAATTTATGAGTTTTTTGCCATTTCCAGCTATAAAATTTAAGCCCGTAGAGGCAAGTGTGCATAATGAGGAATGTGTTGTGAGGAAGAGCTGAGCAGATGAGAAAATCTGTTGTCTTTATGTGTGTTTGAATGCTGTGTGTTCTATATATTTTATTTTGTTATTCCGCTGCTGAGCTCAACAAACACCTGTGTGGATGTATGTTTTACAGTGAACACTTTGAGTCAACACATGGTTGATCATAATATTCACTAGGTTGGTGCCAAGAAAATCTTGAGATATCTCTGGGGCACGATAGACCATGTGCTGAGATACACTGCCAGGAGCATGAAACTCCTTGGATATAACGATTCCTATTAGGCTGGCAGTGTGGTGGATCGAAAGAGCACATGTGGATGCTGCTTCAGATGTAGATATGCTTCGGGTAGGAAATGGAGGTCGGTAGCCTTGAGCACCGCTGAGGCCGAATACATTGCAGCATTTATGGCCTGATGTGAAGTCACTTGGTTGCGAAATATCTTCAGTGAGATGTTCGAGCATGTGTTATATGTCACCATTATCCTTTTTGATAACCAAAGGGGGATTCGTTTGTCATAGAATCCCTTCTTCCATGATTGATCCAAGCGTGTTGATGGATGGTACCACTTTATCCAAGATATGGTACAACGAGGCGCCGTAAGGCTCAATCATATAGGAACTGATGAGCAGGTCATGGATATTCTCACAAGGCCCTTTGGGAATTTCCTGTTCCTAACCTTCCGTGAGAACCTTGGAATCATGGAAAGACAGTATTTGGAGGGTCCTGTTGGACAATGAGCTCTAGGAGCTCCAAGGGGTTTTGGGGATAGCATCTTGGTGTTATAAGCAACCACGAGGCTAGGCATTCTGAACCTAGTTGGTGTGATTCTACCCCACTGTGATGATATTGAGATGGTTTACCTCTCTCTGATCTATGCCCCGTATGCATCCTACCCATGGAGTTTCGGACTCATGGGAATTACCTCTCATTTGGCCAATGAGGTGGGAAATGTGAGTAGAGACAATAGCAAGACCGATGGATGCATCAAAGATTTTCGTACTCTTTATTTATAGGATGGCAAGTGTCCAACCACTTGATCTAGGATCAATTTTAGCAAGGTTTCGGACCTCCAACTGACTTCGGGTCAGTGAAACTAACTTCAAGTTAGTATATGACTCTCTTGAGTCCTAGTGAGGTTTTGGACCTCTAACTGAATTCAGGTCAGTGAAACTAACTTCGGGTTAGTATATGACTCTCTTGAGTCCTAGTGAGGTTTCAGACCTCCAACTGACTTCAGGTTAGATAAACCAACTTCAGGTTGGTATGAGACTCTTTGTGAGTCCTTTAGAGGTTTTAGACCTCTGGGCTAAATCTGTCAGCCGAGAGTGATGTCTTGGTGACTGACCCACTTTTGTTCTGAAATAAAGAAGCCAGTGAAGAAAGTTACGGTGGGATGATGCACGATGTTTGGATTGCACTAGTGGACAGAGTTCTCCGTAGTTGAGAGGGAGTGTTAAATTTGGAAAACTAGGTCCAAACTCTGAGTTGTGCTGCTTAGATGACGATCCCAATATTTTTATTGGATTCCTCTTTCAAAGAGGTGTAAGATTGATCTAAAGATCATCTCGATCGGATGAGAATAACATGTACTTTGAATTTATTCCACTTAAGTGCTAGGTCGGCTTGGAATATAATATAGACTTAAATGTCTTAAAGGACATGTCACACACCCCCAAAGATTCCTATATGTTGAAGAGACTTGGAGTTCATTATACACACAATGTGTGGAGGATTTTCTTCTCTCTTGATGGCAATGGAGTTGCATTCTTGGTGATGCATCGTTGTGGAGTATTATTTTTCTGGGTTGTCTTGGGGTTGTGTGTGACACACTTTGTCGAATGACCTATTAGAGACTTTGTTGGTTGAAGCATCCTGCTGATCGTCGTAATGCCACCATTCTTATTCTTTGTTGGCTTGTCTTCCATCGATCATTTCATATGTTCCATCTACTTCAGTGAATTGATGCCCTAATCTGAAATGGAATAGAACATGTTCTGAAATTAACATCAATAAAGCACGGGTCTCGCAGGCAGGGGGTCCAGGGTAAAATTTTTCTATGCCATTAAAGGGCCATGTGGTGGCCTCCGGGCCTGCCATGTGGCATCTTCAAATTGGTCCATAGTAAAAATGTACACCGAAATGCAAATAATAATCTGACACTTGTCGTCCGAGAGGAACATTTCGAGGAATATTCCAAGAATATTCTAGGAATATTCCCTGGAATATTCATTTTTATTTTTTTACTTTTCAATAGCCCAATCAACCCTAGTCAAATGTCAAAAATTATAGTTTACTAGACTTTTCAATTTGCGATAACATCTTCATATGGTGTTTGTTTTTCAAACCGTTCATGACGTCAGAATCAGGAAGATAATATATATCTGATCGCTCAGGTTCGACACACTTTTGAACACTTTGAAATTTGGGCTATCACTTAGGTCCTTGATCTAAATTTAATCACTCCTCCCCATTAGGAATCTTTTGGACTGCAACAGAATAATATAAATGTTCAGTAGATGGCATTACAACACCCTCACATTTCTAGCATCATTACACTTTTCCTTGCTTGGCTTAGTGCCTTTGAGCCCCAACTCGAAGGTAGTCAACACTTCCCTTCTTGGATGCTCTTGCCAAGAAATGTCTTCCTTGAGCTCGCCCAAAAATTTATGGCAAGAAACCTTCAATAGAAGGTAGCTAAACATCATTTCCTTGATCATCGATCAATGGTGGCTCAAAAAAACATAAGTTTCCAACACAAATACATGCATACATGACTGAAATTTGCATATGTACAAATGAATGTATGTCTTACTGGGTCAAGAATTCAAACCATTGCTTACCAAGCCACTTCCATGGTGATTTTTCATGCTAAAAATATTCTTCATGTGAAACATCTATTCTCACATCAATGATGGAATCTTTGTCTCCAGTTTTGCCAGTCTTTTTATCCTCTTTCTTCAAATGCTTGGGATGATTGGTTGGATGCAATGTCAAACATTGGGCAATTAAATGTCCCCTCTTCTGTCAATGTGTGCAAGTCTTTTGCATCTTCTTTGAAATTTTCCTTCACTTCAACTGTTTCCTATATGCCTTCAATCTCTTCTAGCATTTTGAAATTTCATGGTTAAATAGACCAAAATAGGAACAACAACTCTTTCTTCCTTTTATGCATGCATATTTTCCATGCTTAACATAAACGTAATCAACTTGACTATGGGAAAAATTGTACCTCAAATTTTTCTTTGCATGTCCATCTTTTTACCTTCTCGAGGAGATGAACTGGAAGAGGTTCCAGCTTTCTTTTTAAGACCAACATCAGTTTTCATGTCTTGATAGCTATCAGAATTCTCTTGCTTTCCATAAGCTTCATGTCTACAAACATCTCGCTGTAACATAGGCTTCAAACAATGGCAATCAACTTGAAAACAAACTAGACATGTTTGTGGTTTAGAACTTGTAACAAAAGTTATTTTTTGAGTTGTCTCAAATGCCTTCATGGCTTTGGAGTTTTCGCCATAAGATTGAACATATCCTAGACCAAACTTCTTAGGCCTTTCCTCAAACAAAATAGGATCAATCATGCCTTGTGCATGTTTGCCTAAACCCTTTCCTTCATAGCCCATTTTTAACATCAACTTGGACCCTATACGTCTAGTGTGCTTTTCAAATGAACCTACACATCTATCTGAAGAGGAATTTGAAGACAAATGTGAGTGATTTACCTCTTCTTCATGCATGTGTTTGGTTAAGGGCTCTTGGGATTTATGGAGCTGCATCTCCATCTCATGCATTATTTGAAGAAGCCCTTCTTTCTCTTGCTTCATAGCAACCAATTTCTCATCAAAATCTAGTGCTTTCCCTTCCATCTTCATACAAAATTTTCACCATATCCTTGAGGATGTAGAAGTCTTGCTTCATCTCTTCATCCAAAAATCTTGTGAAAGAGGAGGATTTACAAACCTAACTTGATGAAGTTGTCATCTGTATATAAATGAATTAAGGAAATTCAACAAAATTCACAAATCTTTCAAAACAATTTGACAAAGCTTCTGAACAAAATGGTTGTAGATTCAAACTCTTTTCTGTAGATTGTATCACTTGTTCAAGCAGCCTCTTTTGCAAACAATATTCAAGAGGGATTGTGCTTCAAGGGTTTCCTTGAGGTCCTTTTAGTAAGGATCATTATTTCAGCTCCCCTTCACCTCTAGCAAACTTAAAATTGTAAGCATCAGTCAATTTGCAAACAGTTAAATTCTTTGAAATGTTAAACACCCTTCAAGTCAAGCAAGCAACCTAGTGCTCTGTCAAGCAAGAAACCTAGTGCTCTATCAAGAAAGAAACCTAGTGCTTTGATACAACCTAATCTAAAAATGGGTGGATAACTCATTATTCTTTTCAAGCACCTCCCACTCAGCTAAACAAATTAAGATCTAGCTTATACTTAACTGTGCAGAATTGAATTGTTGATTAAGGTGTATGTGTTTTAAAATGTTTTAAATATTTATGTGCGAGGAATTAAAACTTTTTTTTTCTGATATTAAGTATGTATAGTAACCATAAAGTGCATCAAATAAGCATCAACACGTAACAAAAAATTTAATAAAGGAGTTCACTCGAATATCGTGGCATACGTCTCATTGATCCTTCGTCAACTGACTTGGCTCTTTGGGATTATGATGGAAAATTTTATTTTATAGGTATGCTTAACTCCAATGGTTATCTGAACTGAAACAATGGTTTTATAATACCATCATACCCCTGGAATGGTTGCAATCTCTCTGAAGATAGACCTAGGTTCTGTTAAACTTGATCTCTTTTGTCGGCACCCTTAAGCTTCCTTGAGCTTATATGTGGCACAAAATCAAGAAATCATTTTATGTACCTGAAACCTCACCTACTATCTTCATCACATATGATACATCCTAAATATACTGATCACTTGCTCAAAATGAGCTCTCGCTTCCCAATCTAGGCCTCCATCTACTGATGGCCCTAGACTGCGTGAAACTTCCCAGTGGCTTTTCAACCTTCATAATTCTCCAAATGGCTCTTAAAATTCCTCCATTGGATTCATAATGTCCAAAATAGTCAGAATAGACTATTCACTTACAGAAATTGGCCTCTCGCTGCTCCGGTTACGCCTCTAACACCTAGTGGCACCCTTGGCTCTAGGTTCACTGAAAACTTCTCTGAAGCATCTCGGCCTTCAGAAGTCTTTAAAATATTCTTAAAATAATTTTAATGTATTCATAAGGTCAAAAATATTCATAATAAACTATTGGTTTGCTGAGAATGGATATTGGCTGCTCTAAATATGCCTCATTCTCTTGTTGGCACCTCGTGACCTTGGTGGCCCTTGGAACTTCTATGAAGCATCTTGGCCTTCAAAAGTCCTATATTGGCTCTGAAAACATCACCATTAGTTCCATAATCTCTAAAAAATCAAAAATTAAGTATTGGATTTCTGAGTAAGGCCTCTAGCTGCCCTGGCTAGGCCTCTTTATGTTGATGGCTCCTCGTGGCCCTAATGGCCCCTAGAACTTTTCCGAAGCAAAATCACGCTCAAAATTTATCTTATGGCTTTGCAACCCTCATGAATGAGTCTGTAATGTCCAAGAAAGTTTAAATTGAATATTCACACTCTAAGAATGGTCGAATCATGCTCAATATAGAGCATAAACAATTTTTCCGAGTAACCCTTAGGAAAACTCCACTAATTATGGAACAACTGCACTTAACTGGAGTTTATTTTGGCAAAAATTTTGAAATTTTGATTGTTGCTATTTTACCACCAGTACTAACCGCAAAATTAAATTTTAGGGGTAGGGTTAGCAACATGCCCCAAACCCTGCAGTTTTCTAACCATAATCGCCGACGAGAACTATGCATAACTGGGTTGACTATTTGAAACTTTGGTCATAGTGGATGGTTAACGAAACCGCGAAGGTTGTTTAAACCGTTGGCATGTGAACAAAACTTTGGAATCCTAGTGGAGGAATTTTGTTAACTGATCGCGTGGATAACCGTCCGATAAGCCGTGCCTTTTGAATGCTAACGGAGCTGTAATAACTGTTGTAGAGGTTTAGTGCTTGGTCATGGGCTAAGGCCATGTGGGGAGGGGTTGGCCCCTCCGTTCCCCCAAACGCATTTAAATTCAATGTTAAATACAACCAGTGCCATACTATGATTAAGTAATACCAGTAAAGCGAGTGGTAAAGCGTGGACCTAGCAGGCAGGGACTCCAGGGTTCCATCCCACGGACCCTAACAAAAATTTTCTATGTCATTTAAGGGCCATGTGGCGGCCTCCTAGCCTACCACATGGCATCTTCCAATTGGTCGACATTAAAAACGTACACCCAACTGCAAATAATAATCTTACACTTGTCGACCTGCAATTCGTTCGAGAGGAATATTCCAGGGAATATTTTGAGGAATATTCTAGGAATATTCCCTAAAATATTCTCTCTTTTTTTTAACTTTTCGAAAACCCAGTCAACCTTGGTCAAATGTCAAAAATTGTTGTTTACTAGACTTTTCAAACTGTGATAAATTCTTCATATGGTGTCAATTTTTCGAATTGTTCACATTGTCGGAATCAGGAAGATGAGATCTATCGAGTTGCTCAGTTTCAACACACTTTCGAACACTTTAAAATTTGAGCTATCACATAGGTCCTTGATCTGAATCTTATCAGTGTACCAACATCCTCTTCACATAGGATGAGACACCGAATGCAAGAGGTATTATTAGTGTTTTATTTAAATTAATATAGTTTCAATTTATTTTCTTAATTAATTAATTAGAATTATCAAATTTATTCTAACACGTTGTTTAACTTGTTTTAGTAAATTGTTTAATGAAATTGTCTAATTATTTTTGTGTACTATATCATTTTTGTATATTGGGACTTTCAATGGGGACATGATTCCACCCCCACTGAATGATATAGGTGTAGATGTTGATGAGGAGATGGCAGAGGATGAGGATCAGGGTGATAGACCTAATCCTAATCGGGTGCAGATACCCATGGGGATGCGGTGTAGGCCAGACACCCAATCTAGGATGGATTTGGGTGACCAACTGTGTCAACTCCTAGTTGATGAGGGAGTCTGCGTAGCTACGATCAGAGAGATCTAAAATAATCGTAGGATCACACAACTACAGAGAGGAATACACCACAATATGATTACCCTCACGCATCATATCGTTGCAGCTTCTAGATCCTAGTGCAAGGTAGGAGGGGTAGGCATCATGGAGATGCATGACGGATCAACTCATCTGATGATCATGATCATGATGGGAGTGATCATCATTCTAGTACTCCACCTCCTCCTCCTTCACCTCACACCAAATATCATGAGAAACCAACATCTAGTCCCGATCAATAGGCATCTTTTAAGTAGTATACACCATCTCAGCAGAAACCTAGTCCTAAACAGGCACGTCCATTGATTTATTTGGCGCCTGATCCTTATTAGGTAGGTTCATCTAAGAATACATGTCCATATAAGCAGGCAGGTCCATCTGAGCAAGTTGCACCATCGATGACTCATCAGCAAGTATTTCCTGAGCAGACTGCACCATCGACTGATCAGCAGGCACATCATCTATCTGAGCATGAGGTTGCACCATTAACTCAGAAGACCTCAAATATTACTAGTACTCATGATCTAGTACCACCAGATATATGAGATTTATATGCAGTTATATTACAATTGTATATTTTTGACATTATATATATATATATATATATATGTGGTCCATGTATTTTATGTTCATGTTGATGTACTTAATTTACATGTTGTTGTTCATCATGATGTGTATATTATTCGGTAATGTTAGATATGTTCATTTAATGTGCTTGCAGATAGGTGTGTATGTGATAGTGGTTATTTGACATGAGATGTATATTTGATGTTTGTGTTGTGATGATGTTATACAATGTTTGTGTTTTGGTAGATGATCATGATCATGATGATTAGATGATGTTAGCAAATTTGAATGTGTATTTTATAATATGATGTTTGTACGATGGTTATTATGATCGTGATGTTTATTTTTAATATTAAATAATGATATTTATTAAATATTATGTCGTGATTGTAATTGAAATTTTAATTTTAATTTTATGTAAAATTGTAAAATTGTAATTGTAATTGTAATTGTATGTAAAATATTTGTAAAATTTTAATTTTATTGTGAAATGATTGTAATTGTAGTTTTAATTGTGATTGTATGTAAAATTGTAAAATTGTAATTGTAATTGTAATTGTATGTACTTTCATCATTCAATTTTATTAAAATGTGTAAATTTGTAAATTAATTGTCAATTTTGAACCATAACTACCGTAAGTAAAATGTATACAGTAAATATTGTTAAATTACCATAATTGTAAATTTGTAAATTTGTATGAATATAAATAATTGTAAAATAATAAATCTAGAATAATATGAATTTTTGTAACATAATAATGTTTAGAAAAAAATGCAAATAAATTCATGTTTATAATTATCATTATTCTATTATGATCTTCGATACCAAAAACAACAATGACATTTTGAAGATATAATTCACAAACATTTAAAGCAATCAAGTAGTTGTATTATTTTAGGAATTGACATAAAACAAAAGAACTTGATATAGTGCGCCATTGTTTTCGAGATCAACATAATTGCAAATTATCAACTGAAATGATTTTAACATTAACACAATGCAAACCAATTAATTCAAAATACATATTATAATGTTTCGAAAAAAGATAGTCTTACTTATAAGGTTAAGTCCTATCCTTTATAAAAACCCATCTTAAAAGGTATAAATGATGAAATAACGCATGTACCATATCACTCTCGGTTCTCATGATTGCCCTCGTTATCTTCCAACTCGTTTAGCATGACAACAGTATTGTTCTCAAAAATATGTTTTGATATAGGATCATGTCTTAGTTTCAGTGTTTTGGGAAAACACAGGGCTCCTTAGCGTCATCCAACATCTTTCTAGACTTGATACATATTAGCCTACTATCGCAATCTTCCTTTACATTATTCTGATCAAAGGTGTCCCACCACTTGCACCCAAAAATAACACATTGGAAAGAAGAGAAATGCACTTCTAAGATCTCTTGTATCTTTCTGATATAACCTAACATACCTCGTAGTAGGTTTTAATCACGGTGGCTAGCTCGACTAGATTGATGAAACTTGACTTCCACTCCACAGTCTTGTGTCATCTGTCCATCATCGAAATTTTCTATGAAAAAATGGTGTCAATATGCCCACATAGATGGGAACAAACTCACATTTAAATTTTTTTAAAAAACATAGTTTCATGTGTCTTATAATAACCCAATTGTTAAAATATGACATATAGATGTTACATTTCAAAGGTGCATTATTAAGTTTAAAATGTACATAGATAGATTATTACTGAGTGGGTGCACCCAATCCCTATTTTTAGCACATCCTCTTCAACACGTGGGTAATGACCAGTAGAATTGTATTTCTCTTTGACTTGGTCAGCAACCCAACTGTTGGGGCATACAATTGGCATATTTTCTTTTAAATTATTAAGATAAGGAACACTTCTACCATTCAACCGTTATCCCATTTCATCCTCTTTTGTTCATACAATGTGACCCACGGTTATGTCACTTCGGAATTGTAAAGAATGAATTTATTGATTGCTTCAATTTATGCATTCACTGATGAAATCAAACTGACATATAGTACATATGAGATCAAAATATATATTATATTGAAGTTCAACATGAATATTTACTTTGTGTAAATTTGAAAAATTATAAGTCGCTTACTCTTTATCAAGCACCTTTTCTATTCATCTGGAGAAGCTCCTCTTCTCTTTTATCCTCATCCCTTTCATCGTCCCAATTCACCGCACCTAGTTTTTTGTCGATCTCCTTGATTTACTCACTCGAATAATAGAAATATTCATATGATATGTACCCCTCTACCATAGACCCCTCGGGTTTTTCCCTTTGTCAAACAAAACCTTTCAATTTCTTCATGTAACTCTCTAAGAAGAACATCCAACGAGAAAAAACCACCCCAAATAATTCAACCTCATCTACTAGGTGAATTAGAACATGAACTTGCAAGTCCATGAAACTCGTCGGAAGTTCCTTCTCAAACATACAAAAAATCTCAACTATTTCTTGACGCCACTATGGAATGCTAGCCACATGAATCCCCTTTGACATGATCCAACGTACAAATGCAGATAATTTAAATATGGCATGTCCTAGGTCTTGGGTAAAGTCATGTTTCACACACCCACGCATGAAAAAAGAATAATGACACTTCAAAGATATAAACACATGCAATAATATGCAAAATTAGTTATTTTTTATGATCCCTACATGGGATAAAATTTATTAATATAGCAAATAATAAAATTATGCTTTTGACTTTATATGTACTCTTAGAAGACTTAAATGGTCATGTTATTTCTACCCTGACAAACAGTAATCCATAGTGAAGCAGCACCGTAGTGAAGACCCATATGAAGATGTCACCCTCACACCCATTACAACTTAATTTCCCGAAGGAAGATCATATTTTTTTAAAATTCATGGGACATCACCCTATTTGAAATACCAATTAGAGGGACCAGCTACCTCGGATCGTATACTTTCGATTCGTCTTGGCCAATGTTTCTTTTTAGTTTTTGAAGTAATGATATCTTTCCTAACAACCAATGTGTCACTTTGTTTTGATGCATTGTGCCTCCATAAAGAAGATGAAACGTCTTTAAATATATTCTTGGGATCTAATAAGTGGGTAATATTAAGATGCTCCCAATATGGGAGGTTATAAAAGATAGATTTCCTTTTCATCCCAATGGGAAATTCCTCAACATAGCTGTCGAAGAAGTCTATATCATTGAACATAGGCTTCCCATTTGAATCGAAAATTTCTATGAACTCCTTCTCGTTCTCTCTCTCATATTGTCTAAGCCATTCATTTGGTGTAATTATTGGATGCCTTTGGGTTCTCTCTCATTTACCATTGAAATTAGATGTTGCTCTTCTGTAAGGGTGTTCTTCTGGGCAGAATACCTAGGAGGAGTCATACACTAGCTTTGGTAGGTCATTGGACCATCTAGCTTTCAGAGAAGGTCCACAAAATTTACATGCATAATAACCTTTTGTTGCAAGACCTGCAAAATTGTTGTATACAATATGCATGGGACATCAAAGAATATCATGAATATCAGAAAAATTACAATGAATTAAATAACTAATATGCGAAAGAATATTGTTATGTATATAAACAAATCAATAAACATGTAATTTATGAGAGCAAACTCCTAAGCCTGGATAATCATGTGTCGTGTAAGCACATATGCCATACAACATAAAACTCCTCTCTACTGAGATGAGTCTTGATACATCATACACATTTATCTCATCCCATAACTCCTTCAATTCATCTACCAGTGGTTGTAAGTAGACATCCATATTATGGTTTTCAAACTTCTGTGGTTTTTGTTGATTGCAGAATCCATATTATCCACAGTATCATAAAACAATTGTCGACGTTTCAAATCCCAACAGTATTATGTTTTGATATGTTTGATATAGGGTTTCGACAATCGTTTTATGATACTGTGGATAACCCAGATTCTGCAATCAGACATCCATATTCTTCACTTTTCTTCTACCAAGGAGTATGAGAGCCAACATAATATGTTCATTCTTCACAGAAAACCATGGGGGGGTATTTTTATTGATCAATATCACAGGGAAAATATAATAGTTGGTGTTCTGGAGGGAATATGGGTTGACGCCATCCATGGCTATGCTGAGTCGTAGAATTCATACTTGATCCTTGAATTTTTTGGGCTATGTATCCTCTATATGCTTCATGGCTATTGAATGTGTTGGGATTCTCATAACTCCCAACTTACTTATGTTTGAGGCATGCCATCCCTAAAACATAGCTAATTATTTGCAATGAAAGAGCCTTTGAATCCTTGGGATTATAGGCATGTGCCTCAATATCTTAAAAGGAGGACCAAGTGATTTACCCTTCTTTTTTATTTATCATACCTATTATGCCCACATTTCGGACTTATCTCTTTGTCTACATATTATCCTTTATATAGAATACAATCACTTGGACATGCATGATATGATATGTACTCAACACCCAACATTTTCAACAATTTCTTTTCCTCTTCGCAACTACCAGGCAAGACATTATCACTTGGAAGAACCTTATCTTTCAATAATTTTTAGTTGGTCATGGAAAATATTAAATGTACATTAATGCTGATAAAATTATTAACGTTCATCAAATTTACCATTTGTAATGTTCATTGTGTGATTATATTTCTCAAAATATAAGGGAGGACTTGATGGTCAATTGATGCAGGAGCATCTGGATTTAGTCAACAATGTGATTGTGTGTTCACATGTTGTGGCTAACAAGAGGTGGAAAAAAATTGATTATTAATATTTTATTTAGCTTTAATTGTGAGAGGTTAGTTATTTTGATTTCCTAGCTTAAATAAGAATAAAATACAAGATAATTGCTTTCAAGTAGATATAAGCATGAATAGGTGTGAGGTGTGATAGAGGTAAGTGTGAGGTGTGAAATAGGTGTGACAGAGGTGTGACAGATGAGTGGACAGAGAGGAGAAACAATGTAATATTTAGCCATCAAGGGCTCGACTCTATATTTTTCACTATTATTTAATTCCAAGTATATTGTATTTTAATTCTTCTGTCTTTGTTAAGTGATCACTTTTTATTTCTCTGTTGAGTTGGATATCTCATCGCGCACAATGAGGTTTCCATTTAATATGTTTATGTGAAATTAGAATCAAGGTTGTGAAGTTGTAATACAAACTTTCACATTTGTTTTTACATTGATCGCACAGCGCATCCGGAGAAGTTCGATTGGTGGTGTGAACAACAAAATACAGAGTGGGATCTTTAGATCTGGCATAGATCAACAATGGATACTATATCGCAACCCAGTGAGATTTCGCACATCGGAAATTTTTGTATTTATTGTGAAGACATCGCATAATAAGTTATTTAGGTTTCAATGCGATCAACAAAGAGAGATCGGGACCGTTAGATCTGGCATAGACCAACAGTGGAGATGAAATCACAACCCTGTGAGATTTCGTACATTGGTGATTTTTGTGTTTATCGTTAAGAAATCGCATGATAAGTTAATTAAGTTGTGATGCAAACAAAATTTCATATCGCATAAGATAAGGAGAACCCATTATGGTAAATGGTAAAAGGTGTGACGTGCGAAATTGCAAAATCGTGAAATCGAAAATATTGTGAAATTCTTAAAGTTGTGAAGTTACGGGGAGGTAATTTATTAAAGTTACGAAGTTCGATACGCCGTGATTGGTCATATCTTATTGTGTATAATAAAATACATGCTTCGCGTGTATTCTGAAAATTTGCAGCTTTGCTGCATCATTTGGTATCAGAGAAGAAACTAAGTTATGTTCTCAAGGATTGTATCAAATATGCCACCTAGAAGAGGAGATGGCATAGGTCGGGGAAGACCTGTAGCCAATGAAATTTTTCTAAAAGAGATTCGACACCTTAGTACAAGGATGGAGACAATGGAGACTACTCAGAGGAGAGCACCTAATGAAGGAGATGTCAGTGCTGCAGAGGAATATTTTGAGGAAGAAGAAGAAGAATAAGAAAGTGAGGCAGCTAATGTTTTCAAGATATTAGCAAAGGTTAGTGGAAAACCAAGAGTGGATATTCATTCATATGAGGGGAACCTTAATGTGGACGAGCTGATGGATTGGATCAGTTCAGTCTATAAGTATTTTGACTTAGAATATTTTTAAGATAACAATAAGGTAAAGTTTTCAGC
Organism: Pinus albicaulis; assembly: GCA_034641835.2. NCBI lineage: Eukaryota > Viridiplantae > Streptophyta > Pinopsida > Pinales > Pinaceae > Pinus > Pinus albicaulis. The sequence goes on from CM076581.1 coordinate 1,258,804,395, forward strand.
TACCAGGTTGAAGGGCCATGCATATATCTGGTGGGATGAACTGCAGACATTCAGGGAGAGAAAGGGAAAATCTGAGATCAATCAATGGGATAAAATGGTAAGTAAATTGAAGAATAAGTTTATGCCAAAATACTATCAGTTGAATATTTTCAAACAGTTGCAGAATTTGAAACAGAAAGGAATGACTGTCAAGGAGTATAGAGACGAGTTTTACAAGCTGAGCATTAGAGCAGGACACACTGAAGATGATATAGAGAAAGTAGCCAGATACATCAATGGTATAAGGTATGACATACAAGATGAAATTATTTTATTGATTCTAAAGGAAATTGAGGATTCCTACCAAGCAGCTTTGAAGTCAGAGGAGAAAATGTACAGGAAACAAACTCGAAATAATAGAGGTAAAAGTCCAGCAAGAGGAAGAGGAACTTTCAAATCAAGATTTCAACACTCTTAGAATGAAACAGGAGGTTCGAGTAATAGACCGCTGCGGAGAGGATACTTTGGTAGAGGGATATTTGCAACCATAGGTAGAGGTCGAGGAACATAAATTATGTGCTACACATGTGGAGAATGGGGACATGGATCATGGGGCTATCCTCATAACAAACAAGGAAATCAACAGAATGTGAATGTAGTTGAGGCAAAGGAATAAAATCCTCAAGTCACAGGAAAAGAAGAGCCACCTGAGGCAGGAGAGTCTTTATTGATAAAAAGAGTATTTCTAAAGGCATAGAAGGAAGAAAATGAGCTAGCGCAAAGGAAGAGCTTATTCGGGATGATGTGCAAATAAAAAGAAAAATGCTGCAAGGTTGTGATTGACAATGGAAGCACTAATAATCTTGTTTCCATAGATATGGTTGAAAAAATTGGGTTCATTAATATGGTACACCCTACTCCCTACAGAGTGTTGTGGCTACAAAAGGGACATCAGATCTTGGTGATATAACAATGCAAAGTAGAGATACAGATCGTTACATATAAGGATGCCATATTGTGTGATGTAATGCCAATGGACGTGTGCCATGTATTGTTGGGAAGGCCTTGGAAATTTGACAGAAAATCCATTCATCATGGCAAAAGGAATACCTATATTATAGAGAATGATGGAAAGAAGCACACATTGCTACCTTTGAAGGATGAAGCAGACAAAGGAGAAGTTGGTAATAATGTTATGTTGATTAGTGGAAAGGAATTGTTGCAAGAAGTCAAGAAGGATAAATAAATACATTTTATTGTTGTGGGTAAAACCAAGGTAATTTTGACCTCTACTAATTTAGACAATATTCTTGTGGAAATTAAAAATTTGTTGGATGATTATGTTGATATAGTTGTTGATGAATTACCAAGTAAATTTCCACCAATCAGAAGTATCAACCATCACATAGATTTAATACCTGGTGTAATTTTACCAAACAAAGCAGCATATAGAATGGCCCCTCAGGAGAATGAAGAAGTTGGAAGACAGGTACATGAGATTTTTTTAAAGTATTGATCAAAGAAATCCTTAGCCCATGTGCAGTACCAGTCGTCCTTAGTCGAAAGAAAGGAGGTGAGTGGCGCATGTGTACTGATTCCAGAGCCATAAATAAGATCGCTATCAAGTATAGACTTCCATTGCCACTCATAGATGATTTGATGGATTGTTTAAGTGGGTCAAATTATTTTACTAAAATAGATATGAAGAGTGGATAACATCAAATAAGGATTAGAGAAGTAGATGAATGGAAGACTGCATCTAAGACCAACAGTAGGTTGTATGAGTGGTTAGTGATGCCTTTTGGGATCACTAATGCACCAAGCACATTTATGAGACTAATGAATGAGGTATTCAAAGAGTATGTAGGAAAATTTGTGATAGTCTATCTTGATTATATTCTGATTTTCAGTCAGAGTAAGGAGGAGCATTTGGAGCATGTCAAGCTGGTGTTAAATACTTTGCAAAAGGAGGAATTTCTTATAAATTTGAAGAAGTGTAGCTTTATGAAGAAGGAGCTCATTTACTTGGGATTTGTAATATTAGAAGAAGGCTTGAAGATGGACCCGGAAAAGATCCAGGCAATACTGGATTGGCCAACTCCGAGAAGTGTATTTGAGGTAAGGAATTTTCATGGTCTTGCAATTTTTTTACAGAAAGTTTGTAAGAGGTTTTAGTCATATCTGTGCACCATTAATTGAAACAATGAATTAAAGAAACCATCCATTTAAGTTTACAGAAACAACATATCAAAACTTCAAGTTGTTAAGAAAGTAGATCACTGAAAGACCTTATATATGCATGCCAAATTTTGACAAAATATTCCAAGTTAAGACTGATGCTAGTGGGTTAGCAATTGGAGCTTTCTTGAGTCAAGAGCAGAGACTGAAAGATTATTTCAGTAAAAATTTAAATGAGTCCAAGAAGAAGTATTCATCCTATGATAAGGAGTTCTATGCTATTGTGTAGGCTTTGAAGAAGTGGATGCATTATTTGTTGCCCAAAGAATTTTTGTTGTATTCTGATAACCATGCACTACAGTTCATAAATAATCAGCCGAAGTTGAACCAAAAGCATGCTAAGTGGGTGGAGTTTTTGAAATTTTTTACCTTTGTAATCAAACACATAAGTGGTAGGTCAAACAAATTTGTTCATTCTTTGAGTAGAGTAAATCTGGTTATGCAGGAATTGAAGATTGGCATTTTGGGGTTTGAAGAGATTATTGATATGTATAAAGAAGATGTTAGGGTCCTATAATAATAGGATTCATAATTTTTGAATCCTATTATTTTCCCATATTAGAAAATAAAAAAAATGAAAAGAGGGTAAAAGTCATAAAAGAAAGATCAAAGGACTTGAAAAGAAAACGTAAAAAACAATAAAAAAATGAACCCCAAAAAGAAAAAAAGAGATAAGAATAAGACATGAAAGAGATGCAAGTCAAAATTCCACTACTTTAACTTTATTGCAAAATAATGATTATGTGCAGCTTGTTCAAAATGCCATAATCCATGATGAGTTAAATAATTTAATCTTAAAATTTTCATGCTTATAGATAGAGAATAAAGAAATGTTGAACAGTTTAAACTTGACAAATCTATAGATATTTAGAGAATAAATAAGGAGCTGATCAGTTTAATCAGAGCCCTCGGATGAAATAAGGTTATAATTAGATAGTTTTATGCTTTAAAAAGAAAAATGGATTTAGGGTTGCAAGCTTGAATGCACCCATGCAAATAATTATGGGTAGGTAGAAAGCAGTTGTGCAAGGCATGCAATAAAAATTAATTTGAAAAAAATTACTAATTTCCCCTCCCCTCAAAGTATTCATTACTCAAAAACTTCAGTTAAAAAGGCTCAGATCTTTTCTCTGACTTTTTTTGGGACCGCACCCAAGGCTTAACAACTGATTGGTAAAAAGTATTGGATTCCCTTCACAACACCCTTTTCCTCAATTTCACCCCTTCTCGAAACATAAAATACCTTTTCCTAAGTTAAAACACCTTTTTTCTTAGAGAAAGTAAAACCCCCTTAACTAATTTCATTTCATGAAAAAACACTCAAAAAACTACAAAATACAATTTATCCTAAGTATTATATGTAAATGTTTAAGGTGGGACCATTATTGTGCTCAAATGCCAATTTTACGCTTTTCTTAGTTAATATTATATGTATTTTCTGCTCATATCATATTCCTTTCATATTAACTCTAATATAATGTATTGATTCCTTTATAACTACCCCTTTCCGTAGATATATTAATTCCTTTATTTAAAATATCCCAAACCCACTATATTAATGTTTAACCTATGGTCTAAATACCCATGTGTTAAATATTACTCGGCGTATCCCCCAAAGGTTAAACACGTTATATATAATAAAACCCACCTTCGCAATACACATGAAAATCATCCAATTGCTGTGTAAACCATATTACACATATACTACTTATATATTATGTTTATACGTTTAAACAACGTTTAAATGTATTAAACCCGAACCTGCCACATATAAACTCTCGGGCCCCACGCCCCATATACCAAGCTGCTCCACCACTAGATCTCAGTCGTTTGCAAGCCTTTCCCCAGATCCAATGATCCATATGCTATATCGCAATTTCAACGGTGCTGAGAATAATCATTTTTTATTTTGTGAAATGGGTAGTTTTGCCATAATCTCTCTCCTCTATGCGGTGATAAGAGATTGGATCACATCTGATCCAAATAAACCATTTACCGCTCGGAACTTAAGCGATAACCATTGGCGGTATTCGACCCTCGACGCCAAAACCACCTTCCATTTGACTTAACTCGCATTGAATGCAAAGCCTGTTTAAACCTAAAAATCTATAAAAATTCATAAACACATAGTTTAAGCCTTTTCTGCCTTCTCTGCTTGTTAAAATAACTTCCAACTGAAGAAAAAACATCAGTTGCCTTGTATTTTTTCCCAGAGAACCAGAGATATGTTAAAAAATTGCTGCCAAGATCGCTTGAAGCCTCCAGTATACTTCAAAGGACTGCAACAGCTTCCAAAATCCCTCTGACACCTCAGAAACCCTGTTTAAAGACCATAAACCTGCAAAAACAGGTATTCTTCGAGAAAAGAAATCTTCCTATCATTTTAAAAAGAGTTTCTTGTGAAATTGATAGAAATACACCTTGTTTGCCTGCAAAAATACCTGTATTTTCCTTCAAAGAGCAGATTTACTGTGAAACCCGGATAAAATTTCAGTTTTTGATACTATATCTGGTTTTAAAATGAAATTGAATATAGTTTAGCCTTTGCAGACCTTAAATAACTTCAAATTTATCCAAAAACCCTTTTTCAAATAATCAGAACCCTCTGTACATGAATCAAACTATGTTTTACTCCAGTTTATCCAAAAAGAGTAGAAAACCCTTGTTATATATTTTCAAAGTCTATAAAAGAGTTTGAAGATCAAGTTTGAAACCAAATTGAAGGTTAAAACCATAAAAAAAGCCTGATTGTACCTTTTTCTATTCCATAGACGTCTTTTAAACCAAAAATACCTTCTGTAAACAGTTTAAGCTTATAGAAGGGTATAAAAAGCCTAAAAACAGAGTTTTTTATATTTATAAGGCCAAAATTGCCAAAATCAAACCTAGTAATGGCCTCTAAAAGTACCATTGTTGTCAACCCACTACAACCTCCTGTTTTAGATATTGAGCATACACCCCTAGCTGATGTTGTGTTGAACCCTTAGTTAAACTGAGAGGGGGGGTGAATCAGTTTAACACATTCATGGACTTTTAAAACTTTCCTTTAAACTTGTTTACACCTTCATTTCATGATCAACTTAATATGTGAGCAATCTCAATATCTGAGCAGCAAGTATTAAGCAGATTAGATACTGTAACAACAAACTTAATATGTGAGCAGCAAGTATTAAACAGCCTAGATACACCATATCAACACATAAACATCATGCAAATGGACAACAGATATAAGTGGAAACCCATAAGGGAGAAAACCACATATTATTATTGTTTTGATGCAAAGGCAAGCTCCAACTCCCTCTCACCACTGATTTTTTGTAGGCTCCAACCTACAGGAGGCTCCTACCTCAATTCTGCAAGCTACAGCTTGCAAGGAAGCTCCAACTCCCATCTATTTTTTGTAGGCTACAACCTACAGGAGGCTCCTACCTCAGCCAGCTACTACTGACATATATCAAGCTACAACTTGATATAGAAGCACAAACTTCCTCTATTTTCTACAGGCTACAACCTACAGGAGGCTCCTACCTCAGTTAGCTACAACTGACATCTATCAAGCTACAACTTGATATGGAAGCACCAACTTCCTCACACTTCAATAAAAAACACATGCTGATTTACCTGGAGATCAGCTCTGTTCTGTTCCTTCATCACTGCTATCCACCAGCCTTCATATCTGCCTTATATCATTTCTGATTCTTCACAGCTTCTCTATCTGCTCCTTCTTCTTACCCTCTCTGCCTCATTTCTTCATTCTCTTCCCTCTCTATTTATATCTTTGTAATATTATTTATAGAGATTATCTAATGACTGTTAGCATTCCTCGGGGAATTCGAAATGAACAACCATGCCTCTTTGAATTCTACCTTCTCATTTCTTTTTCCATATCATTCAGAAAAATATAACAATATGTACAAATTTCAATATTACAGTGGAGTTTTGTTTGCCTATGGAGACTTGCCAATGCATCACAAACAATATAAAATAAATAAAACTATACATTTTCAGTTACAACAAGAATTTCAATTCAACCCATTCAGTTCTTGGTTCACTGTGTGCTTGTCCTTTCTGCTACTGTAGTGTAACAAACCACCATTTTCATTCCTGTGCATTTCAAATTCATATTTTGCAAATCTGAATACCTTCACTGCCCACCTCTTCAAATCTGCAATCTTTGTTCACTGCAATTGTGTATCTTCTGTATATATAACTGCTTTACCAGTTTATTCCCAAATAAATCTCAAGGTCTTGAGCATATAAAAAATGCCTCTCCATTCATTTTCCCTACACTGACAATTAAATAAAATATATGCAGAGGCTTTTCTTTTCACATCTGATGGTTATCAAAACCATTCAACCCAGTTGCAATCTCTGATCTGGGAAATTTTAAATAAATATTGGAGCTTTTCTAAACCAAGGGTTATGAACCCCATATCACAAACATACACGGGAGCATTTCTTTTAGTAAAAACCTTACAATTATAAATCATAAAATGGCAACTAATTGTGGAAACTTCTTATTTCAAAATCTATGGTTAAAACCATAGAAATAAACCCATACATCCTGATTTCATTTATATGCGGAAGTTCCAAACATAACTTCAATCCAGTTCAATCATCATATATATGATCCTTCACCTAAAATTCACTTATGTAAAGGTTTGACTCCAATTTAATTTCGATATGATGGCCACTCACCTTTCCTCGTATAATAATGCTGAAGCATATTATTATAATAATCCACAACTTACACTCCTTTATGTTGGGTCCACCGCCAATTGTTACCAATACACATTATCACTGTTCCAGCCACACTTTTCCCTTCAAATACGTTCGGTTCACATTATATGACTTCATCCATATCAATACGAATGTTTGATATCATCGACTTTAAATTAAACCCAATGCTCCTTTTATGATTTGGTTAATCATCTATTCAAATTTCAAATAACTCACATATATGCTCTCTCTTACTTTATGGAATTCGAAACCTCACCTCACATAGAAATGCATCCTCTTGTTAATTATATGCTCATGGCTTGTCAATTCACATAATGTATTAACATATATTATGTCCTCTGCAATATTGTAATTGAACAACAATTCAACCCTTTTATGATAAATACCCAAGTCTTAACTTATGATGTTTAAACCATCAACGCTTATTCTTTCCCTTGACCCCACATATTCAATGGTTAATAAACATTTACAATTGCAAAAACGCTGGGCCATACCTCCTTTAACGCCCGTGCAAGTTGCCATGCGAATTCCCTCATATCTAACTCCTATTTTATTGGACCATAGTCGCGCTACAAAGGTGCTCACCCCTTCTCCATCCAAATTTACATGATATAAGTGGTTTATGAATACCACTTAACACCACGTGTCAAGCATCTAGTGATATCGCATTCCAAAAGTAAAAACAACTTACCATTCTTCTTGTTGTGCGAGATTGCTTGTTTTCATTTCTAGAACTTCCTTGACTGTTCAACGCTCCAGTTCTGTTTATTAACTCAAGGTTTTTCACAATTCCACGATTCTATGCTCTCGGCTCTACAATTACAATTCGCCTTCCTTTGACCTCGCATTCATCTTTGACGCAATTCACTCTTATCATATGATTTCTTTGCCGGCCATTTCACCTTCAAGGGATTCACACCATGGTTCGATACAAGTTTGTTCTTAAAATCACAGACAACGTTTCATTTCATAATGCACAGGTTTATGGAACCCTTTGCACCTTCAACTCATGCCAAACACAGCGTTCAATTTCTTGGCAATCATATGGTTCAACACTACAACGAATTATTGGGACCTTCAAGTTCAATGTTAACGTGTGTTTTCATATTCCATTGAGTCAACATCACAAAAAAAAGTTGATGTATTCAATTCCTGGACTATAATTTAGTTTTCCTCCAACATAATAAACCGTTTCTCAGATGTGTGTGCAACCTTTGGTGTTGACCGATACACATTATATCGAATCTTCTATTTCACACAATTTCACCATTTCAAACCTTGACATAGAACTTCAACATTCCTCATTTTAGAAAAGCCCAATATGGACTTCAAAACTCAAAACTTCACAGCCCATAATTACATAACAGAGCCTGTAATTTCCTTCAAGTGCCTTATTCAATACCAATCCAATCAAGTAAAATTCTCCTTTAATCTTAAAGGTCCATGAAATTTCAATTTGATAGCATCGGTTGAAATTCTTATTCATTTCAAAATCAAGGCCAAATAATACTCATGTAACTCCGATATATTCAAATGTTGAATTTTACAGTGGAACTCAATTTCAACTCTATGTCATCGATGACTGCAACTCCCTTTTGTTTTCTCAATGGAATAAATAAACTCTTCATGCATTTGTTCAAACACAACATCAACAACCCATAATTAAAATTTATTCTTCTATGTACAGAGCATCATTAGATTCGTAAATCACAGAGATTATATCTGCATTGCTCATACAACTGGTTATCGACATTTAAATCCATTCACACAGAATTTAAATCAAATAATGCACATACATTCAAGAACCATTCTTTCATCAGTAAACAGAACCCCACTTCTTTTCTACTGCAGATTTTATTCACACATAGTTCACTAAATCTCACGTTCATCACGCAGAATTAAGTCTGCATTCACACATTCATCACTAAATCTCTGCAACTCTATCTCCCTGCTACCTCTGCTTATTCCTGGTGTCTTAGCTGCCTCTTTTTGCTGCCCTTGCTGCCTCTGCTCCTTTTCTGTCTCCTTTCTTCTCCTTTGCCATCAATGAAAATATTTCCAACAGTCTCCCCCTTTGGCATTGATGGCAATACTTTAATACTCTTCTTTTTCTTTCTTTTCGTGCCCCTTTGACATAAATGGAAAAGGATTGCACATCTCTCAGTGTAGATTATCTTTGAATTTCCTCTCTCTGATTTTTGTTTAGGCCCTTCTTCTTTTGACTTTATACCTTGCTTCTCCAGACTGGTGTACACGAGTTGTTGAGAGAACTCTTTTGGGAATTATTGAACTTGTATATACACAGTAAGTTGATACCATCCTAAAGCACAGATTCCTTGCACTTGTATAGAGTGTAGGTGATGATAGAACAACCATATATAATCAAACTCATATAATCAAAGATGCATCATTGGACCAAAGCTAAAATACTGAGAATGCTTCAAATATACTTTTGTCTCTAAAATGATCTTCATCAGAAATACATATCTGTTGAGCAAGATTGTAGATGGAATGTGTCTTCTTCTCCAATACACATCTACAGTACAACATATATTCAATTATGATGATGCCAATATATCTTTTATAGTTGTGGTTCACCTTTCCTTCCTGTTGGTGGTGATATGAGCTAGGATGCTGACAAGGATATTATACTTAATAGCTGAAAGATCCTTGATACTCTTTTCAATGGTGACATACTGGAAATCCTTTCTGCTGAAGTATGCTTTTGATGAATCAATAACAGAATTTTGAGCTTCAAATGTAAGGTTAACACAAGTAGTCCTTCAAATACTTTAATTGTTCTATCATGATGATCTTTAGAAAAACATCTTCAAGTTTTTTAATTTAAGTCTTAGAAAACAGACTTCACACAATTTTATGAATGAACTTAAAAAGAGGCCTTGAAGATATATCTGTACTGACTTGAGGAACGGATGCAATTATATCTAGAAATAGATATTGCTTCAATGCTCAATATACTACTTCAAGTGTAAACAAGATAATGATCCTTTTTCCCTTTCATTGACCCTTCTATGCTTTAATAGTGCAGATAACACTGGGAATACTACCTTGATGTAATTTTGATATTGAGGACCTGTACCATACCACTACTCTATTGAGGACACTTGGTTATTCTGCTGATAGGCAAACTGCATGATCCGCATACCAATTGATACTACTTTGATAAACCATGCAGATATTTCACTTCAGCTCGCACATGAATCCATAGTTAAAACAACCTTCATAATTTCTACTATTGATCTTTCCACTGTTCACACCAACAATCATCAATATACTAAATTTGATCTTGGCATCATTAACCACTTTTATTATTCTGTCATTCTATTCAAAGGAATGTCACTGCCTTTTCCTTTTTAGGACTGCTCCAAAATCATTGTTGCTTTATGTACAATTCAATTGTTCTAACATAATGATTTTCGGGAAGACATCTTCAATTTATTTACTTGGAATCCTCATGGGCAGATCGCTCAGAGATTTATCATTAACTTAACAACATTCCTCCAAGGGGACTTTTCATAGATGAATGATGTAATTACATAATGATTATAGGCACTTCTCTTACTCATCCTTCTTAATGGGATTCATTGTTAATTCTAGTCGTATGATGCACAATGTGATCATCACTTAATGTGCTGATGTCTTCTTAGCTTACATGTTCATGGCTGATGTTCTCTCTACTAACATGGCTTCTTGTTGCCTTTTCTTCTTCCATCAATCTATCAGCTTTTAAATGCTTTAGATAATCTTCTTCCTTGGTAGTTCTTTGTTATAGAAATTGTCCTTTCCCTTCTTGATCTTATAGCTGTTCTCATTCCAAGGAGCTCATTAGGGGAATTTTGAGGTCTAAAATGGGCCTCCTAAGAAAAATTTACAACAAAAATAAACTTTATAACAACCAATAGGATTCAAGATGATGATGTCAACCATGGGGGATGATTTACCATTTTTTAAATAAAAGGGTAAAAATATTAAAAAATAATAAAATAATAAAACTACCTTTTCAACTCATATTTTCAACTTATCTCCCAAAATTTTTACTCAAATTTAGGTGGGAGTACTGCGTTGGATGAAAAATTTAATTCCTCATCAATGAGTACCCATGTTCACACTTTCGATAGAACTATACCACCAAAATGAGAAATACATAAAAAACGTGATTGTAATCACGTTTTTTTCTGTATTCTAATTTTTAGATGTAGTAGGACCCTTAGTATGCAACATGGCTCTCCTTAGGCACAACATCCAGGTACTCCTGCTTGAAAATTTGAGTAAAAACTTTGGGAGATAAGTTGAAAATATGAGTTGAAAAAGTAGTTTTTTCATTTTTCCCTCTAAAATTTGATGATGTCATCAAATCTTATTTGATTTTTTCCACTATTATTTTATAATTTCCTTAGGAGGCCCATTTTAGACCTCAAAATTCCCCTAATGTCTTCTTAGACTACTTTTTTAAGGACTATTATGAACTGCTCTCCCCTTGGGATGTTGCTTCATATATATCACTGGTTGGATATTTGTGATGCTTCCTAGAGCATCTCCCCCTGAGACTATGATGGATTCATTATGTTATTGAGGTAATAGGCTCCCCCTTTCTCTTTTCCTTCCATACTTTATTGGGGTTCTTCATAATGTCTGCACTCCTTTTTTATTCATAGTTTTGATTGATTAGATTCGATTCTATCATCTGTCTAGAGTTCTTTAATGTATATGGCAGTTTATAGTCCTTTGCTTTGTGACCAAGCTTGAGGCATACATAACATCTTATTTTGCCAAGGTACGTTTGAGCTGATGTATAATATTATGTTCCCCTTTTTTAACACAATTTACATTCAACAGATTTATGTCCAAATTCATTGCATGCATAACAGTAGCCATGGAAATGATTTTTGTACCTGGTGAAATATTGTCCTTTCCATTTGCTTGCTTGAGGTAGTCTTCTCATTTGCTACATCTTTTGTTGGTTAAGCTTGATTTTCCTTGTCTTACAATATGCTGCAATATGTCCAGGTTTGTGGCAGGAAAAACACGTGATACTTCTCATAGGAGGAAAGAACCTTCTTTGACATCTTCCAAATTTATTCAATTCATATTCAAGAGTGTATGAACCTTTTTCAGCTAATTGTTTCATCCTCTCATTCTCTGTCCTTTCATGTTGCTGCTTGTTTCTTTACAAATCATGTTCTTGTTGGCTTCTACTTCTGTAGGAATCTTCTGAGCTACTTCATTATCCTTTACAGCTTTTACAAAAATGATATTCCTATTATCTTCTACCTTGGGCTTATTGGATTATCCTTTATATCCTATCCCAACCTTTATGAGAGGAGACCTTTGATCATTTATAATTTTTTCCAACTGTTCAGATCTTTTCATTTGAGGAGTATTCATTAATAATTCTCTTTGGGCTTTTTCTAATTTCTTTCTCAAGCACACTACTTCTTCTTCCAATTTCTCACATTCCATACTTTTCTCTCTCATTTGTTGCAGCAGAGTGTCTTCTACTTTCCTTACTTCTTCAAGTTGTGTCTTCAGGCCAACAATTTCTTTCTTATATTCATATTCTCCCTCATCACATATTTGCACCAATGTCTTAAGGTCTTTGTTTTCATTCTTTAATTTTTCTATTTCAGTCAAGGCAATGTCAAGTTTGGTTTGTTCTTTCACTATAATTTCTTCATGGAGATTACTTCCATTCACACTAGCAGGTACCTCATTTGATTGAACATTTTCCTTTTGACATGAATTTTTCTTCTTCTTGATTCTCTTCTCCTTCTTGACAATGTAGCCACTAGTGTCTACTTCATGCATGAAATGCAATCTATCCCAGATTTCTTTTGTGGAGGTTAGATCCATTATTAAATCAAGATCCTTGTTATGAAGAATGTTATATATCACACATTTTGCCTTGGAATTCCACTATTTTTCTTGCACTGAGGAAGAGTCTGTGCAATAACCATCACATACAAGCTTCCACACCTTAGGTTCATAAGCCATTAAATCTATTTTAACTTTATCTCTCCATTCAGGAAAGTTTGTTTTATTTACCATGGGTACATTTTGATAGTCCATGACTCAACCAGATCTCCTTCAAGCTATTAGGCTTACACCAAAGGAACCCGCTTTGATACCAATTGTTGAACCCTTAGTTAAACTGAGAGGGGGGGTGAATGAGTTTAACACATTCATGGACTTTTAAGACTTTTCTTTAAACTTGTTTACACCTTCATTTCATGATCAACTTAATATGTGAGAAATATTAATATCTGAGCAGCAAGTATTAAGCAGATTAGATACTGTAACAACAAACTTAATATGTGAGCAACAAGTATTAAACAAACTAGATACACCGTATCAAC